>JADKYC010000080.1:0-173046 GCA_019843955.1 Xylaria sp. 218_066 | reverse complement strand
AAAAAAATTCCATACTAAACTAAACTAAACTAATTGCCCAAAATCCATACTAATACTAAACTAAACTAATTAGTATTTAGTATACTAAACTAATACTAAATACTAAAATACTAATTTCCAACCCTGCCCTAGGGCCACCTTAGACAACAAAAAAGAATTAATAAAAAAAAACAGTCAGAGCGATAGCTTACATACGAAAACCCACTACAACAGGCTCTACAGCACTTTTAAGTGCTGTAGGGCAGATAGGGTAGCCGAAATGCCCTATTTCAAGGGCTTCATCCACTAACACCCACTAACACCACTTAAGACTGCTATCTAAAGTGGACCCTCGCTACCGCAGCCACCACAGCCACAGCCCTTCAAAACGCCATCTGCGATATATTTAATTAAATATACTATCTGCGATCAATTAAAGCAAAAACTGCGTATTCGATCGAATTGACTGCTTATGACTAGTTTAAATCTTCTAGTACCTCTATTTTGGTGGTGGCTACAGCTAATTTGTTGTACCTGCAGATAATCACCTTCAATCGCCCGACCGTGCCAGAGCCAGACCGTCTGTTTTTTAACCCCCTTACCACTCCATGGGTCCTGCTGCCAGTCCTATACAAATTAGGTATGAATTGAAGCAGTAGCTGTGTGGTGGTAGGGAATTACTAGAATTGGTTAGATTCATAGCGCAATACGAAAACCTCATAGCGCAGAAACTGACCTGCCTAATCACACTGGCCACCGGCATCCAAGCGCCGCTAACCCGGCTTCTATGCCCCTCACATCACCTCGCAGACCATTGTTCCTGCGCAAAACTTAAACCGGGAGCTAACCTGGATCACGTTGCTTCTCGCATGAGCCTGGCCTGAGACTCGCCGGAGCATTCGCATTATTTTACACCGTAATCAACCCTGAGTAGCTATTTTGTCAATTTGATAGATAGAGACTTCCAAACACAAAACTTATAACAAGTAGAACCCGATAAAACATCATTGATTCAAACTACCTCGTTGCACTCCATTATCCATCCTCTCGCGAAGCTTGCTGTGAATCCAGTCGAGCAGGCGTTCTTAGCTAGTTAGCCGCTGCAGTCCTCGACCGGGTTCTGTCCACCAATTCCATACTGGGGTTGTCTGTCCTTGATCGTTTGGCGTGCGGTTCTGCTGGAACAATCTCGATACGTCCGCGTTTCTTGTTGACAAGTTTGATAGGTCCTTCGTCGTACACAAGGTTAGGTAATACCTCTGTGACGTAGTGATCCTCTTGACGTTGCCATCCCTCGGCTTGCTTGACCATGTCTGCAAGGTCTCGGTAAGGGAACACGAGCATTTCGTCTTGAACCGGCTTACCGGTACGTTTTCCTGGTGGCAGGAAACATTTGAACGGTATTCGAAGCTGTCCCTGCGGAGCAACGCCATCGTTCTGGCGGAAGACTTCTTCTTCCTCCTCGCGGACAACCTCGAGGATCCTGCCGTTGGCATCTCTTTCTACTGTCCAAAGCGAAACTGTTGCACCATGCTTTTGACCTTCCATACGCTTGTGTAGCTTCAAGTCGTCAATGCCGATAGTGAGGACCGTGCATACTGAGGGGTGGTATCGGAAGTAAGCAAAAACCTTGGCTTCCAAGTTGCCTGTTTTTTGGGTGCATGCCACTTCGATAACGAAGATTGCACCGGGAATCCCGTCATAGTGGAATTGTCCATCAGGCGACTTATGAGAGCTTGCTTTTCGTCCAACAAGGGTATTGCCGAGGCTGCGCAACTTGTCCCGATCTTCCTGAAGACTGGGACGTGATCTTGCAACATGGTCCAGCTCTCTGTCAATAGCTTTGACCATATCTTGGATGGTCGCCCCGTGAATGGCGTTGGCTATAACTCGTATTGTTAACTCGCCAGTTCTAGCGTCCCAGTCCGATCGAACTTCTTCGTCGAAGTATGTGAGCAAGCCATCGATTTGAAGATTGTGCAGTAGTCTTTCGTACGACTGCTTGTTCAAAATAAACGTTGGGTCACTTTCCGAGGAACCACGTTGATAATCAACTATGGCGTCTTGTGCTAGTTGTATCACACTCTCGTCAACCTCCTCATCCGTCGTAGCGGGTGAAAGGGGGCTGCTTCGAGGTGGGCTGGTCTCTTCTCGGATCGAGGGAGTTCTTGGTAGTGGTGTTGATGCCATTTTGTCACCTAGGAGAGAAAGAGATCGAAGAACGTCTTGCCAGAAAGCTTTCTGGTCAAATGGGATACTGTCCTGTATGAGCTATCACATTAGCCTTATGTAGACGTTCTGAAGATGCGTTATATGTTTCAGCACTTTCCATAGTAGTAGCCGGGTTTCACTCGTATTCGAATAGTTTTATCTTATATCGGTGACGGATACTGTGCTATATGCGGGCTGCCGTGAAGCCAATGAATCGAGAGGTGAGCGGGCAGTCGGCGGCTAGCTGATGCTGAACTCGACAAGTCGAGTCCAATGAGCAGTATGTAGACTCGAGGGGTTTCAATATTTCGGGCAGTTGCCAACGTCCTTTTTCTTTTCTCACACAGATCCTCACATAGACCGATCTGCATATTCTTGTCTACATACTAGGTAGTCCTGCTGTGGGGCTAAGGTCAAGTCTGTACGTTCACAACTGTCACACGGGCTAATCCAAGGTACTGGAAATGCATATACCCGAAGCCATGGGTTATTCCCTTTGAATATCATGTAATTAATCTCACAAGCGGCGATCTGCATGTTCAGCTACCCGTTCACACGAAAACGGACGATAATACGCGATAATAGCTGATGGGAACGAAAGCTTCGCTTTCGTGTATATAAATATAAACCTACTATGTAGGTTGCCGCCTGTTCATGCCTTATTTTAATTGGGTACATTGCATTACCTTACCACCAAAGTTCGCGGAGCTACATGTAGAGCGTCACTCTAGTGGACCTACTGGTACCGCACTCGCCCACCTATAGCCACCACTAGCTACGCCCCTGTAAATATTCTAGATATACAATGTTGAAGGAGCTCTGGTTTTTTCTATGTCCTGAATACAACACAAGATGCATATCTGGCTGATCACCTTGTGGGAAATTATTGATCCCCGAACTTACTTACAGTAGAAAATGACAGTACCAAGCAAATAGGTTGCAGATCTCCCGTCCTTGGTTAATCTCCCAAGAACGAACCGAACACCCGGGACGCCGAGATCTAGACCAAGCGCGCCAAGCGGAATGCAACATGAGATTCTCTACCGTGCCATAGAACAGCTCAAAGGTTCTGTTAACATCGATAACCCCGAGATTTCTGGATTAGTGCACTAAATTCACCAAGAGGACTTCGACTTGTGCTGAGCATCGCGCAACCTACGCCAGGCGTAGAGAGCTAGGTTAGTGGTTAGTACAACAACATCGGCAACGGTTCTCCGTTGAGCCTCGACGAACCAGCTTCCCGTTCCAGGCAACGTTTTCTGACTCCCCGGTGCTAGTATTACTCGTGAGCGGCTCGAGCATGATAAAGCGGCTCACACCCCGAAGATCCGGGCCTATCTTGCAATGCAAGCTCTAGGAGCTAGCGCGGTGTGGATCATACCCTCCCCAACTTGGAGTTCTGGCAAGACAAGCCATCGTGCACAGGGCATAATTGGGATAGTCCCGTCCGGGATCTCGCCCCAGTGGCGCTCAGGCGCGCCGGCACAATGGTTCCGATATCCTCATCGGGATTGCTCGGTGGTACGCGGACCTGGACAGGCTCTGATTCGCGGAGTATGCTGCAATCAGAACCCGTAGACCCGGGATGCTTCCCAGCGCATTGTATCGGGGACGTCTATTCTGAAACATAAATATGTAAAGCGTCGGTCAGCCAACATGTCGGACCTGGCTCGTGCTACTCGGGTTCGTTGAACATTCTACGACGGATTTGGATCTTTGAACATGGCACCAAGCTTCAGAAGCGTGCTGGCCACGGCCGTGGCACTGGCTAGTTGTCAGCTTGCCAATGCTCAAAACCCCGATTCCCAAGCTGATCGGTATGTATTGTTGTCATTATCTCTATTGTAAACGTTTGACTGAGTGCCTCGCTAATTTGGTGCAGTAAGTCGAATCTCGAGTCTTGTCCAGAGCAGAGAGGTGACGCTATGAATGTTCAAGGAGGGCAATATACCGGTATCTAGCAGCATATGCTAACGTGCATATTGCAGAACACCCCGCGCTCACCGTTTACAAGTGTACCACATCAGGTGGCTGCACTGCAAAGCCAAGGTCTGTGGTCATTGACTGGAACTATCATTGGTTTCACACCGCCGACTTTCAATCTTGCACGACCAACTCTGGAGTGAATGCGACACTCTGCCCTGATGAAGCCACCTGCGCAAAGAATTGCTTCGTCCAAGGAGATTCGAACTACACAAGCAATGGCGTTACGACATCAGGGGATACTCTGACGATGTATCAGTATACCACCGATGCAACCGGCAAGACCCAGAATTCCTCTCCACGTCTGTACCTCCTAGGTGATGACGAGAACTACGAGATGCTGCAACTCCTTGGGCAGGAGCTGACATTTACCGTTGATCTATCTACGTTGCCATGTGGTGAAAACGGTGCACTGTATCTGAGTGAAATGGACAAGTCTGGTGGTCGAAACCAGTATAACACTGGAGGAGCTAGCTTCGGATCTGGCTATTGTGATGCTCAATGCCCTGTCCAAACGTGGACGAACGGCACACTCAACACCAATGGCGCAGGTTATTGCTGCAACGAGATGGATAGTAAGTTGCTGATTGACTCTGTCCATATATCCGCGTCCTTTTCTCTTCAGCCCCTTCACAACTCTTCTTATCCTTTGTGACTACGGCGGTGCATCCACTGCTCCATTGGCGTATCTTTCGGTATACAAATCGTTACTAACTCTTGTCAATCGCCAGTTTTGGAGGCTAACTCCAGGGCAAACGCATTTACGCCACATCCGTGTAGCGGTACCGATTGCGACAAGGGTGGCTGTGGTTTCAACCCCTATGCTAAGGGTCACACGAACTACTACGGCCCTGGGGGCACAGTTGATACATCGAAGCCGTTCACAGTTGTAACGCAATTCAACACCAATGACGGCACCACGACCGGCACTCTAACCTCGATCACTCGCAAGTATTTGCAGAATGGCAAAGTCATCGCTAGCGCTGAGCCCGCGGGCGATATCATCACCGCAGATGGGTGCGACGCCGCTGACCCAAGTTCTGCTCAATTCGGAGGCTTGACGACCATGGGAAAGGCGCTTGGCCGCGGTATGGTCATGACCTTCTCCATCTGGAATGATGCTGGTGGGTTCATGAACTGGCTTGACAGCGGCAGCAACGGACCTTGCAGCGCAACTGAAGGCAACCCGGCACTGATTCAGCAGAACAACCCGAAAACGCACGTTATCTTTAGCAATATTCGATGGGGCGATATCGGCTCTACATTCAACGGCTCTGGCTCTGGTTCCAGCACCACGACGAGCAAGGCTACCTCTACAACTACCAAGGCGCCCGCTACGACTACCACCTCGTCTCCCCAGCCAACACAAAGTCAATATGGCCAATGCGATGGCATCGGATACACTGGACCTAAGGCTTGTGCCAGTCCTTACAAGTGCACAAAACAAAATGACTAGTAAGTACACGATTGTTAACATCCGACTCAACTGGTATAGTCTAACATGTCCTAGCTACTCTCAATGCTTGTAGACGAAAGAAACGCGGGTTGAATAAATGTCTGGTTTGAAAGTTCCGGTTCGATTTGAATAGGTGACGCCGAAGGTGATTTTGTATATACGCTCTTCTTCAATAGATGCCCCATATACTCTCTATCCACTGCTATGGAGACCCCTATCAGCTCGTTAGTTTGCCCGCCCGTAGGTCCTTGCCACTTTTCTACTTCCATGTTACTATGTTCTCAACTTTTGTGGCGGAGGAGCAGGACAAGGTACAGGAGGCAGCGGCTCTCCAGCGTCGATGGTTCTGCCTTGGCTCATCGCAACAAAATGTTTCCGGATAAGCTGGATTCTGCTATTCGTATAAGCCGTATTACTTGGATTTCCATATTGGAGCGTGAAGCCGTCGCTATGATTCACAAATGTCTGGTATCGGCTCATCAGTTACCTTCTTTTCAATAATGGGCCAAGGTAGTTAGAACAAGCCCTCGATCACTTACACTACAGTCCGGACCGTTTCTACCAAACAAACTCCAGAAGGAATCACCGCCGACCGTGGGACTGTTTTCGATAATCTGGTAGAATGACTCGAGGGAATCGCCGCCCGATGATCCTACCCAATCGTACTCGCCCGCATAGTAGACCTTGCCGACGCTTTCTACGGCCTCGATGCCAGCGTTCAACTTCTTCGTGTCGATTGGGTAGAAGTGATCCGAGAACACGTCTACTTCCTCTATGTCGAGATGCGTCTTGTTGATGCCATACGTCCCGTCGAAGAATAGCTTGCTTGGAGCAAGACTCTTTACGTACCCGGCGATGTCTCTTACCCACTCAGCTGGGCAGTTCATGTCTCCCCAGATCGGCCCCAACAGCTCATTGCCACTTTCATATGCAAATATTGTAGGGTCATCTGCGTAAGTGAGGTTGTTGTACTGGTTTCTGTGCGTCAGAAGTGTCTTTATGTAGTCTTTAAAGGTAGCAACAATCGTGGCGTTTGTGTAGAATTGCTGGATCATCGGGTTGTTACTGTCCTTGCTCTGGGTGAGGTCGAAACCAGCCCAACGCAAGAAGTTGTATTTTCCGCCATGATAATAATCCTACTCATCGTTTAGTACTCTCGTTATGAATACAGGGAGTGGAACTCCTAACGTAGTTGTCAACAAGTGGCACAAGTAAACGAACACCGTACAAGCCCGCTTGATATACAGCCCAGTCAATGATATTGAACGCTTCCTCGTTGACCACGCCCTTCGAAGGCCAGATACTCAGGGGGTTTCCAGTACTGACTCCTAAAGTATGAGTCCTGATCATGGTCCCACCCAGAGCATTGACGATTGCCATCACTTCAGTAACGCGCTCTTTAGTGGGATAACTCGCCTTGGTCGCTGGATCATACGGCTGCCCAGCTGGCGGGGTCACGTTCTCGTCCAGACCGAGCCAATAGACGTTTGGGCCTACTGCCTTCCATGGCTTGCCATCGACCAGGAGCTTTGAGCCTTCTCTAACGACGGCAGAGAGCTGATTGGGTTTTGGTACTGACAGCAAAGCAAACGTACTGGTAACCGTCAGCAGCAAGAAGCAAATTGCCTTAAAAATAGCCATCTTCCTGATATTAGAAGGACCTTGGGTTACAGAAAAAGATCAGGAGAATGAGCGCGAGGGAAAGGAAATAAATCTAGTCGCCAAGAAGGAAAAGCATTTCTTTTTATAAGTTCTTAAGTCGCTCCCTGCTTTAGCCCATTAAGTAGAACAGCCGCCATTGTTGCTAAGGACATCGATGATATGCGTACCCAATGTACTGCCTCTCTGTGCGAGAGTGACACCAATGAGGCTTGTTGAACACCTCAGTATATATGCTTGTGGTCTACTGTGACGGAACGAAGTCCTCCGTTGCCCGCATTCATTCACTTGCCGGATTGGGCCATATATATGACTCCACATTTGCAAGGAGGACAGGATGCTAGGAAATCTACAAGAACATTACCAATGCCTTGAATTTCATCATGGTCTAATCTTTTTTTAATTGTAGTTGCATTCATTGCTGTAAGCTACAATATTAAATACATAACCATCAACCACTTCTCTCCATCCCGTCTACACGTTTTCCTCCTACTATTGCGTTGGGGAGTTGTAGTCTCTAACTTAATGGTGGAAATATCGAGCTTCCTACAATGCAATAGGTTCGAAATCCAGCTGCAAGTGGCGAGTATGGTCGCTATAGGATCGTGGCAATAACTAAAACTGAAGTTGATCAGCACACTTGTGATGAAGACTGGAGGCTAATGGCTCCAACCCCTCTAGCTATTTATCCTAGAGTCACCTCAGACTATGTGAGTGATATTATATCAATATCACACTAACCTACCGGTTAACATATCGTCGCCTACCGAGAATTACCATACAATAAAGTTTAAAGACATGCGCATGAAGCATCTGTAGTCACCCAAAAGGTTCAATTTTGTATATAATAAGTTTAAGTTAAGGTATATTGGGGATTTCTAAGCCAAGAGGTGTTGTTAGACATTGATGTGGGATACTGTTCGTGAGTGACAAACAATTTGGAAGAAACGTATCACACCGGTTCAAAGGCTGGGTCAAAGACACACATTCACAAGTTGCTGTCAGTCAACAAAGCTAGCTAGCTCAGTGGAAGAGCGCCGGGCTCATAACCCGGAGGTCGATTGATCGAAACAATCGCTAGCTATCCATACATTTTGAAAAAATTTCTCGCTTTGCTCTATTTTTCCAACCTTTTTTTTTCGGCATCCACCGAGAGTGGGCTACTAACCAAACCCACATGTGACTAATAAATAGCCACTAGAGCCCGACCACACTCCTTTCATCATGGGGCTGGTGAAGAGACATTGTAATAACTCGCAAGTAGCTTCAAGTGTTCATCCCGAAGTGCCGTTGTAGTGTTTTGCATTAGGTCTAGCTGTACCATTTCGGCAAAGTTGTATTAGGTTCAAAAACACATTGCATTACAGGATAAAATTGAAGTTCCAATATTATTCCGTGTCGTAGCAGCAATGATAATTCTGGCATCTATAGCTAGAACGATCAGAGTCCTGGCTCATACGGGATTGAGAATAGTGATACCGAGGGCCAGAGAGCACTTGGCGTCCTTAGTGGTCTATCTAGTACTCCGTTGTACTGAGTCGCTTCCCTGGAACGCAAAAGTGATGAGCCGTGTTGGTCGTTTTGACGGGTTCGGAGAGGTAGGTATTGCTGGCTCTGGCTTTGTTGGCCGGGGTCTCACCGGAGGGGCCTCGATATCCAAAGCACTTCGAATAATTGGAAAGTTCCGCATCAACGGCAATTGTCTCGCAACTTGTTCCGCTGTATCCTGACTTACAGAAATGTGGGCATCGCGTAACTTTGGTAGTTATATTCTATGCACTTTACGTACAGAGCCTGCCTAGTCAACCTGTCGTTAGGACATGCCTTGCAGATGGCCCCCAAAGATATACGTCACCTGCCAGTAGAGAGCCTGGTAGACTATCTGAGGGGTAGCGTGTCCCGTTCCCTGAGCGAAAATCTTACTCTAATCGAATCCTATTTTTTGTGGCATATGTCTAGCTCACCTCACTGAAGTGAGCTTGTCTAGTATTCACTCCCTCCTCATGTAACCTTTTTTTCGCACCCCCTTAGGTCAAGCACATTTGTCGATAATTCCATCGCAATGACACTCCCTATTCGTGTCTGGCTCACGCCTACAATACCTAACCCATGGAAAGTCGTTCTCTTACTTGATGAGCTTGAGGTTCCGTATGAGATTAGGGCTTTCCGTTTTGACGACATCAAGAAAGAGCCCTTCATCAAGCTCAACCCCAATGCATCAGTTCCTGGTAAGCATCCATTACAGTCTTTTAATTTATCCTTCCTACGAACAGGAAGATGTAAAGACACCAAGTATTGACAAACTTAGCTATTGAGGACCCAAACACGGACGTCACTCTCTGGGAGTCGGGAGCTATCATCACCTATATCATCGAACAGTATGACAAAGATATGACTTTGACGTACCCAGATGAGCGACTAGAGGATAAGCATGCCTTGAACCAATGGCTACATTTCCAGATGAGTCTTCAAGGACCGTTCTTCCATCAAGCCGGGTGGTATGATCCCAGAGATCTTGTGTTCTAATCCTGAATTCATTGTCTACAAATGCACAGAGGATGTTCTCGGCTAATACGAATGAGCCCGCACAGGTTCAACTTCCTTCATCCAGAGAAGATACCTTCCGTGCAAGATCGTTTCAACAACGAGTGTAAGCGGCAGCTTGCAGTACTTGACGGTGTCCTTCAAGGTGAGACTGGCTTATTCACTAAAGCATGATATTATCTAACCCTCTTCCAGGGAAATATTGGCTCGTTGGTGAGAAGATTACATATGCCGACCTGGCTTTTGTGCCGTGGAATGATATTCTTCATCAATGTATTCCAATGGCCGAAGAGGACCGATTCAAAGAGTTTCCTAACGTCAAAGCTTGGCATGAGAGAATGACGGCCAGACCGTCGTGGCAGAAACTCGGTCAAGTGAGGAAAAAGGCTATGGAAGAACAGGACTTAGACTGGACGGGAATGCCCCGTGGAATCTCAACATACAATGAGTACTTAGACAAGATCGCTAAGGGCGAAGACACAATGAGAGCTACTGAGCTCATATAGTACAGGTCAGGGTAGCGAGTTCTTATTGAAACTCAACAATGACTTTTCAAAACAGGTCGACAATTCTACTCGTCAGTGACAAAATTCAATGTATAATCAAACTTTATAGCACAGTTCTCGATTTATCAAGAGTAAGCAGATATATTGAATCGACCCTATGTGGCTAGCTTGCCCAAAAGGTCCCAGCTTAGGAGGAATACTGTATATACGCATCCATTGCTGGTTATATTCACTTAAAATGAAGGGGAATGAATTTATCAGAAATATAGGCAATAGAAGTCATCGAAAACATAGAAAAATTGGCCAGATTGGCAAAGGAGTGTATGGCTATTTCGTACATGTATGTTGGTAAGTGGCTCTAGAAAAGAAAATCGGTTCCGTTTTTTTAAGGTAACCCCCCTTACGAGATATACAAAAATCCGAGCTGTTTTTATTGAATACTAATAAAGAGATTTTATTTCATGGGGTAAATGCCGGTAATATCTCCCGGTGAGTGATAATAGTATTATGTGGTTAGAAGGGAGAACACGAATCACTAGGCTCATCACATGTGTTCATATGTTATTCCTAACACATGGGATTTCTGGCGTAGCTTACGGCAAAGCCAAACCCGAATGGGCTTGAGGACTAGGAACACTGTAAGTGAGGTCGCCATCTGATGAGAAGGATATCACAAGTAGTAAAGCTAGACTCTGAACATCATATCTACTTAAGTAGGTAGAATTATAGTGAAAAGATCGTTTGGCTCTCATTAGAACTTATGTTGGCTAAGATCTATTATCCTTGCATTCTGTCGCTGCTACTTACCGAGGTAGTGTTATTAGGACTATGTAGGCATGTATGCATACTGTAAATAATACTCGTATTAGACTCATATCAGGATACGGGTACTCATAATATGCTTTTAGCCCGAACGTTCTCCCTCCTTTGCGATCGCTGTGCGGGGCATGACTTGCTTTTCGCTGTATTTCATGAAACTTCTCAGTTTCGTTGCAAACTGCCTCTATCATGCCTACAACTGGATCATGGGCTGGAGCTTGCGAGTCAACGGCTTACGCAATACTTACTCTACTGTTTTTGGAACAGCTTCCATGGATCCACAAATTCAGTGATAATCATATTCAGCATGCCATTGAGCGTGGCCGTCATTTCCTGATGGCTCACCAGAACATATGGGGCCAGGGGCACTGTCTGTGGGCTGATGATACCACTTTTACTTCAGCGATGGTTAGAGAATCGTACTGCCTCATAGCAGCTTGGCTCACTACTACTCCCATTTATCTGAAAACCCCTTCATCCTGTTTTAACGGAAGTTATGTCAGCCGGAGTTTACGCAGGGCCAAATCGCTCATGGCGCTCACACCGTTGATTGTGGAGCTTCGGCCGGTGTCCTTGGACATCGCGGAGTCTCAAGCATACTACTTACTCGAGTCCGTATTGCAGCAGAAGCTTGAGATATTCCCGAACGTGCCATCGCTCAGCGACAAGTATTTGGCAATAGTACCCCTTATATGGACCACGTGCAATACCTTCCCAGACGCTACAACCCAGGATTTGAGCATCTTGTACGAGATGTCATTGCTATCGATTCTAGTATATCAGACCGATCATTACGTCGAATTCGCGGTGGAAAGAAGCTTAGGGCACCAATTCTTTCATACAATACAGAAATCCATCAAGGAATTATTTGTTTCTTACCATCCTTCTCCCGTCAATGAGGACACCATGCCCGAAATCATCCTATCTAATGTTGATACCCCGGGAGGCCCAGAAGTACAAGAAATTCAAAGCGTTTTAAGCCGCCTGTTGCGATACATCTTGGATCACCCAGCGGTGAAACGTAGTTCTTCGCAGCTGCAAGCTCGTTTAGCATCTGAACTGGAAACTTTTCTTTTGGCCCACCTCACCCACGCGATAGACAATCATCGATTCAGGATGCAGCACAGCCTACCATTAGGTGCCTGCGGTAAGGCCCCAGTTGCGCCGGAGAACGACAAAAACGTATCTAAAACGAGGGATCCCGGCTGTGCCATAGAAGCCCTCGAGTTCTCTAGACCCGACCGCAGCTTCTACAGCTGGGTTAGAAGCACCTCCTCCGATCATTCATCCTGCCCTTTCGCATTTGTATTCTTCCAATGTCTCCTTAGCAATCTTGACAGCCCGTCATCGGAACGATCGGGTAGCAAAACAGAGAGTGTGTTCGAAGTCAATGTTCGAACGGCTTATCTAGCGGAGGACGTAGCACGGCACTTGGCATGTTTGTGCCGCATGTACAATGACTACGGTTCGTTGACTCGAGATATTGCTGAGGGGAATCTCAACTCAGTCAACTTTCCGGAATTCCACATGGGTAGAAGGAGCCTTCCCAATGATCCAACTCAAACTACCCAGCGAATGAAGTCGGAACTTATGTGGGTTGCTGAGTATGAGCGAAGGTGCCTAGAGAGAGCGGTGCTAGAGCTTGGACAGCAGATGGAAGAAACGGTGGGAAATTCTAAGGCTTCTAAGGTTATGCGGGCACTGAAACTCTTTATCAATGTCACGGACCTCTTTGGACAGGTCTACGTACAGAAAGACATGACGGCAAGCATTCAGTAATGCCTATGCCAGTACTATGGTATTTCAATGGCATCGGTGTTGCAAAATACACTGCGTGTATCTCGTATTTTCATTATCGTATGAATTTCCTTCAATGTCTACTTGAGAGTGCTTTGAAAATCTCGAACCTGTCTCTAGACCACCTAATATTCTACATATACAAAACTAACTACTTCGCTGTGGTATCATCACCAGTAGCCATCTTAGCCTCATAGTCAGTAAAGGTGTCAATACACTTTAGCACACCATTCCACTGCAGCCCCTGCTCATCCATGAGACGTGCGCGGTGCTCAATGCAGCGTTCCAATGAGGGCAACGCAATCATGCGCTCATGCCAGGCGCGAACATGAGGGCTATCTTCCCAGACTTCATCCCAGGGCCACCTAGGCGGAAGTTCCAGGGCATGAAGGCCATATCAGCGAATGTCATCTTACAACGACAAACCATTGGACATCAGCTGGCTTTTAAGACAACACGGTTTCCAGCACACCTAGAATACACTAGACCTCGTTTACCTAGCGCTCGATAGCCGATGGGATCTTCTCGGGGTGCAGGCGATTAAACCAGCTAGAGTCAGAGGGAGAACTGATAAGGTCAAGAGGAAAGTTAAGAGGAAAGAAAAATAATTATGTCTTTTATTTGTCTTCAATACTAGAAATTTCCCAGCTCCAAGCTTTAAAATCTAGGCAAATGGAACGAATTATCAATAAACCAAATAAACTTTTCACAATCGTAGCTCGTTACTGTCACTGGTTTTTTTCCTTTGTGATATCTTGCTTTGGTTTGTCCTTGGCTCCCTAATTCGGGTTCAAGAGTTTTAGACCCCGCCATACTGCTTCACGATGAAAGCAACTTTGTTGGCGAGCTCATCAGCCTCAGATCTTGTCGCCGCCTCGGCATATACCCGGCAGGCATTTTCCGTGCCACTGGCACGCGCAAAAGAGCGAGCGTTGGTATATTTCTTGACCTCCTTATCGATCTCATCTTGGCAGCCAATTGGATGGCTGAGTTTCCGTTCCGCGTCAGTAGTTTGGAAGAGATCCTTGTCGCCAACCTCGACACGGACAAGTCTATTCGGCAGATCTTGGTATGTCAAGGCCCAGTCTTTCATTGTCCATACTTTGTGTGCCAGGATAACCTCGACTAGGAGCATGTCAGAGATGGCATCTCCAACAGTTTGATTGATCAAGTCAGCTAGGGCACTCAGAATATCTAGGGCGTCTTTCTGAGCCGGAGATTGGGGCTCTTTTGTCTTAAAGGTTTGGATGGCTGTCGGCGAGAAAAGGACCGTGCCGTGGCCGTTTGCTTCGAAGTAGACACCAATATCAAATGAACAAGCAGCATGGTGGAGATGCTTGACACCGGTGGGCGTGCAGACAACGGGAAGTTGTAGGTGCTGCTCAATGTATTTCGTGCTAGCACCATTGGCATAGGCGGTCTGAATGACACCAATTCTCAATTGGCCGTTAATGCCTGCGCTCCTCGAGAGATCCGCAATGAACGAAGCGGCAAGTGTTGCAATGCGATCGCCATCCAACATGAAGAAACCTTTTTCTGGGTCGATCCAGTAGTAGATGAGACGATCTGCGTCACCATCAAGAGAACACCATCGGTCACCAGGCGTTGGTTTGGGGGTGGGCGGCGCTCGCTGCCTAGTTTTTACAAAGTCCGCACCGCAGTCGAGGTTCAGTATTTCCGGTCGGAGCACGTCGTCATTGACGACCTTGACCTGCAACCCCGTCTTCTGGGGGTCGTGGCGCTTGAGTAGCTCGTTCAATTTTGGACCGCCGACACCGTTTGCACAGTCAACAGTCAAACTTCCCGAGACTCTGCGGCCGCGTAGAGCGCGGTAGAAAGCTTCCAGAAGCTTATTGTAGTATCCTACCTCACTAATTTCTCCATAAGCGCCCGGTGTACCAGCAGTGTTGATACAACGAGTCAGGTAGTGAAGTTGTGGCGTAGTCAGGATCTTGTAGTCGCCATAAGTTGTTTTCGTAACGGCGAGCGAGTCGGCAAGGGCAGTGACGAGGGTGATGCCTGAGGGCCGAGTGTCTCTGCCAGCAATGACCTTACCAGGAGATGCCAGGTCAATCTTTAGAGTGTCGGCAAGCTTAATGAAATACTCGACGAGCTCCTCATGGCTTGGGGCGTTGACCAGGTTAGTAGCGTATGCCTCCCATTCCTGTTCGAGCATATCTCCCATGGGATCAACAATCTTGACACCGTTATCAGCGGCCGGGTTATGGCTAGCGGTGATCATAACCCCGATAGCTTGTCCGTTCAGCTTGCGGGTACGCAGTGCGGCGAGCAAGCCAACCCGGAATGTGACGCCGTCGAGGAGATCGGCGCTCATACGGAAGCCGGCAGTGCCATACTTGTAGATTCTGCCTGGCACGATTTTGTGCTTCTTCGAAGCTGCGATAATAGTATCTCGGTCCATGCTGGGTAACGGGCGAGCGTAGATAGGATCGGGTTATCGACAACGGCGATGATCTTCCCGTAAAGGACTATGTCTAGAGGTTAGACAGCTCCAAGATATTGCTGTGTGGTTCTTGTTGATGGACCGATACCTTGTTAGTCGACCTAAAGTGATAGCTGACGGACTGTGTTGTGGCACAAAAGAAGGATGTGTAGTCGACAAGCGGGATAAGCGAGTGGCAGCGAGGTATGGACCAGACCGGGAGCGGACGGGATTAAAGTTCCCGGTTGAGAAGGGTACCTTAGGTAGGCTTGTGTGTTTGTGTGCTTGTGTGCTTAAAGATAGGTTCGAAGTAAGCCGGAGATATCATAAGAGGTAACGATAGACAGCGGACTCTGGCTGTTGTTGGGCTGCAAGGCTGTGTATGGTAAATATGGGCTGTTGAACAGCGAGCGCAGGGCGGCGTTCGCTCTCAGCCCCAAGGTGAAGAGGGGGGAAGAGGGAATAGAGGGGCTTCTCGCAGAGGTTGAAACCGAGGGAGCGGGGTCTAGCTGCTTAACTAGAGGTAAAGGAATGGACCCTTATATGTACCTAGGTATACACTAATGTAGATCAGCTCCACTTCCATGAATCCAAGAACCCATGACTTACGATGTGCTTGCTGTCGCGTTAAATTATTTCATATTTTTTGTAAGTTGATTTTTATATTAGCAAATTTATTAGAAACGGATTACATTTGTTTGTAATTGCGTAACTTTTAACCTTGCTTAAAGGTACGCAGCGGTTGCTTCTCGGTGTACCGGTTTGAGTTGTCACGGGCTACTACAAACAATTCAGTAATTGTCTATTCCGAAAAGCGCCGTTTCCAACAAGTCTTATCCGGGTAACATATGCTCGCTCGTTTCAGGAATTCCCCACCCGCCGCAAGGCCTTCAGGTCTTCCAGTCCCGCTGTCCGCGCGCCGCCAATGTTCTCCAAGATGAACCCGATAACCCCGCCGGCCTCCGTAAGGTGACCGAGGAACTTCGGACCAACGCACGCCTGGGTCGACAGTAACGTGTTTAGCGTTTTTCCCGTTAATTAGAAAGCGGTACTGGCTCTAATTCTCGTCCCTGGAATCGACCAACACTATTAAAGGCTAAATGTCGACGGTGGTATTGTTGGCCATCGTGTGGTTTTGGATTGGACTGGGGATTCATAGACAAGCACAGAGTCGGGGAGCAACTAGGGGTCGTTTCAACCGTCTCCATCAGCAAGCTCGTCGCGTGACCAGCTAACAAGAGACGTATGTTGGGATGTGAAATCGTTGCAATTGGATATTAATGTTGTAGAGGGAATGGAGGTAATTGACATCTGCCACCCGTGCGGGGTCCTTATGAACACTGTCCTTCGTACCTTCCCACAGATGTAGGCATATGTTATATTACTTTACAATTATTTGTACCGGCCATCTCATAATGCGCCTAAGGGCGGCCTTTACCCTCCGCCGTCGCTTAACAGCTAGCTCGTCGTCAATGCCTGAGGACTGCTGTTGCTCGACAGCTGACTCGTCGTCAGTGTCTAAGGGTCTTTTCAGAAGCCCCCACACCCGAGCGGGAAAATTCTGTAATTCGCACGGGATAGTGGTAAAGTCGAAGTTGAGATTATAGCAGTCTTCATTGTCGCATTTGATTTGTTGTTAGAAGGGGTAGTCGAACAAGTCGAGCAAGGTATCTGTAATAGATATCGTATAGACACGGAGGCGCCGACCCTTACTGCGGGGTACGAGAATATTTGTATAATAATAAGAACATTTACAAGGACCGGGCACAGTTGCTTCAAGCTCTATAAACGACCGCCTTTAAGCCATAGCGATAACGACAGCAGCAATAAATGGATCGTGATTAGTCCGCGTTACATTAAAATAACTTTCCAACTTTTTACGCTTTTTTTTTACTTTAGAAATATCGAAATAGCAGACTGAAACGGGCTCGTCGGCGAGTACCCACGCACCATGCATAAGAAAGCGGTAGTAATATTTGCTCCCTCGGCCGAGGTCGAAGCAGAAGTGAAGCTTGTTGCGACGTGTAGGCTTATCAATGTACGGTTTTAGCAGATTTCGTATAGCGTGACGAGTGGCGGCTAGTGTTTGTACATATTCCTGTACATGTTGCTTCTCTTCGTTAGAATCATGGGCAGACTTCTCGGGCGAGGCAAGTTCGTCATCATTGACCCCGTTGTTTTCTATTTTATAATTTACGAAGTAGCAGTTAAAAGCCCGAAGGTAATCGTTCGTCCATTCTAGAGGTTCCTTGTAGAGACATACATTCCGGTTCTTATGCAAAATCTTAATAAGGGACCAGTAAGACGGATTTTTTACTTCGTATGATGGTAGAGGGGTGGCCATTGTAACTGGGTGACGACGATGCAAGCGAGTTGTTGCTGTAGAAGTGGACAAGCTGGTTTGGGGGGTCAGCAGTAGGTCAAGCAGTAGGTAAGTACCTATCTATTATTTAGGGTTGAGAACAGTATCGGACGGTCTGTTATGGGTCAACAAAACAGATCCAACGGTTTGCGAAGAACCCCTTGAGCGGGAATGGAGTCTCCACAGTCGTCAACTCTTCTCTTGGCATACTTCTCTACACTACATACCCTCGATACCTACCTGTAAGGGCCGTAAGTGCATATATGATCCAGAATTCAGACACCCGTGCTATGACGGGCCTCAGCTTCTGGATTATTCCGAGACATAACAATTGGTCCTCTATTTAAGCAAAAAAACGAAAATTCCCTGAACAAAGCCATCTGCTGCTCAGCCCAAACCGGAAGATTAGCACGCTACGTCTTGGTAAGATACCCAGGTATCCAGCAATGAAGATTTCATTTTGACCTCGATATTCTTAGCCCAGCCAGCTTTGTAGCCGCCCACCGTCGCGCACCTCGCCACTATGTGTAAAGTTTACTACCTCAAATACACATGTGGTTGTAAGCAAGAGGGGGAGTTCCAGCAATGCGCGCAACGCCTTGGAACCAATGTCAAGTGCACAACTATCACGCGGGAGCAGTTGCCTCCACGTGAACACATGTGCAAACAGCACCTGGTGAAGGAGGGAAATATGAAATGAGGTGCTAGAAGTGGTGGAATCTGCTCCCTAGAACAATATGATACGGACGCAAAGTTGTCTTGTTGTCGTTTATTTGGGTATCGATATTATGTGTCGTGGCTTTAGGAGAGAAATAGAGTTGGGAGACTTGTCAGATATGCCCGGTTCGCTAAATATCATCCATGGCGCCTGATGTGCTCAAGAATGCCGTCTGTTGTAAACTTAATCCTGAAAAATGTGTCAGGGTCTGTGCTTTCTTTGCATCTTGTGCGCAAGTAGCCCCAATCGGCTGGTTGGCCGGATGAAACGAGGTAGGGTGCTGATATAATTGACATATATCGTCGAGGCTCTTTTGTCTTGCGGTCCGGTGGCTGGATTCCCTCACCAGGTGTGTTGCTTATTGGCAATTTACCGCCGAATGAGCTGTACCGTCCAGGTAGATTAGCACTTGTGCTTTCATGCGCGTCTGTCAGACGGCTTGAGCTCTCTTGAGACCCGTTTGTTTTGCCGCGTGCCTCGATGAAATAGGGAAGTAGTTTAGATTTGACGTAAAGCAATTAAAGCCCGGCAGTCAAAAAATCTTGTGTTAATGCTAATAATAGCACGAAGAACATTGGGGCAATGCTTCAGTACCGTTCTGTACTGATGGATGGAGTCAACGAGGCTCATTGCGCGGTAATTTACACGCCGGAAGACAGTCAGAGTCGGTAAATCAAGCGGACGGAGTATCTCGGTGACGATCTCCAGAGGAAACTTGTCCAATTTACTCACGCTACGCCCCGGTTGAATGGAGTATCGTCCATTGTCGAGAGGACACCGAGTTTCGAGATGAGCGGTGTCCAAGGTATAGTCAACAATTCTTATCTCCCGATATGGAGCTGCTCCAGGTTGAGCCGTGCTGTGTTTAGTACGACGGGTATTTCAAGAGACCATGGTATGCGGAAACATGGATTGGTAGTTTATTTCGACTATAGGTGTAAAGGGGGAGAGGGACTTCTGAAAATCGTGTCGCAAGCCATACCTAGGAATTTAGGGGGCTGGTCGTCAAAGAGAAATGGACTTTCAAGAATTGCTCGACGTGGTAAATAATGCAATTGTTGTCAACAAGTTAGTTGGAATTACCAGAGGTCAGAGCACAGTCAAGCACGGCCATATTTCGCGATAGAACATATACCATAATTTACTGGCCCCAATAATCCTCTGGTAAACCTCCACGCCGGGATTGTTCCATACAGCAACGCGATTCCCCTCCCCCCAGCCAACAATAACTCTACCGTAACAGGGAATAGACGATCGGATTTTTAATGAAACATATATAATGCACTAAGATGAAATATCGAGTTTGAAAGTCGGGTTCCTGGCTATCCTAAAAGACGTGCCTGAGTAGTTGTGGCTGTAGTGGCTTAACCTTAAGAAAAGCGGGCCGTGGCCAAAATAGCGTCATCCCATCGCGAATCTGTAAACAAAGGCAATCCACGACTCGTGCCGTGGGGCTAAATGTCCAACTCAGCGGCTCTCTTTGCTATATTTGGCATTTTATTTGCTATTGCTCCTCGTAACTAGCTCGAGATGGCTTCTGAAGAAACGTGTGCGAACCCGCTTCTTCTAGGATGGGTGAAGGAATGGGTTGACCTGGCTCGAGAGCGCAATTCCAAGGGCGTGACGACTTACAAGAATGCGTACAATACTTTGAAAGCATGCCCAATCACCTTCAATCACCCGTCCCAGCTACAGCAGCTCAAAGGGTTCGGACCCAAGCTATGTGATCGCTTAACCGAGAAGCTTCAGCAACACTGCCAGGAGAATGGCCTACCAATGCCTAAGCGGCCGAGGCAGTGGCGTGTCCCAGGCCTCAACGAGAATGAAGGTGATGATGACCTGGAACAGCGGCCCGCCAAGAAGCCTAGGAAACAGAAGCCTTATGTCCCGGCTCTGCGGTCTGGCGCGTACGCCCTGATCCTCGGTCTCGCTACAATAGGAGAGGAGGCCCCCGTCGGGTTGACAAAGGCTAGGCTCATAGAGGTAGCGCAGCCTCACTGCGACGCTTCCTTCGTCGCACCCAGTGATCCTACTCGATTTTACACGGCGTGGAACTCCATGAAGACATTGTTGGAGAAAGATCTGGTCTATGAACGTGGCCGGCCTCTCAGGAGATATGCGCTGTCAGATGAAGGATGGGAAGTGGCACGGCGAATACAACAGACTGCCAACCTGACTCCCTCCGAATTGCAGGCGCAGCACAGGAGAGAATTACAGCATGAAATGCCCGAGAACCCGCCGCCTCAAGCTCCGACTAGATCACCATCACTTGAGGTAGAGGTACTCGAGCAGCCGTCACAGTCAGCCTATGCAAATGTCGTGGCTAACGGAGACGCAACGTCGGGTTTACCCACCTTTAGGCCAATCCGCCTCGCTCCAGGGACATTTACGGTGCAACTGGTACTAGACGTGCGAGAGATACGATCCAAGACTGACCGTGACTACATGCAACAAGAACTTACCAAAAAGGGAGTCCAGCCAATAATGCGAGCCCTCGAACTCGGTGACGCGCTCTGGGTAGCCAAGTGCCACGACCCCAATTTCCTTTCCCGCGCCGGCGCTGAAGGTGATGAGGTCGTGCTCGATTGGATAGTGGAGAGAAAGCGATTAGACGACTTGATAGGCAGTATCAGAGATGGGCGATTCCACGAACAGAAATTCCGGCTCAAGCGATCCGGGGTAAAGAACGTGGTTTACATAGTAGAAGAGATGGCCATGGACTCTATGAGCTTTCAGAAGTACGAAGAAGCCGTTCAGTCCGCCATTGCGTCCACCCAGGTGGTCAATGGGTATTTTTTAAAGAAGACGCAGAAGATGGACGATACTATCCGCTACCTAACCCGGATGACGATGCTGTTGAAAAAGCAGTACGAGAGCAAGTCCCTTTTTGTAATCCCGACAGAAGTACTCACTGCTCGCAATTTCCTTCCACTACTCGAACACCTCCGAGAGAAAGAGCCTACTATGGGACACTATATCACTTACCCCGCGTTCGCATCCATGGCGTCGAAGTCCGACATGATGACCCTACGAGATGTGTATCTAAAGATGCTCATGTGTACCAAGCAGGTGACCGGTGAAAAGGCCCTTGAGATCCAGAAACGATGGAAGACACCATATGAATTCGTAAAGGCATATGAGAGATTCGGTGCCGGCGAGGAGGGTAAGAGACGGAAACAAGATATGGTTTTCGCGCAGATGGGGAATCTGGTTGGAAGAAAGAAAATCGCAAGAACTCTGAGTCTCAAGATTGCGGAAGTCTGGAGCGATGTCTAACTCACTTCAGAATCGTCTTTGCCTTGCTGATTCGCATTGCGCGAGAAGATTTCGCGTATGATAACGCACTATCGTGCCCGCCTGGCGACAGTTCGCCTGACTAGCCTATGTATACTTGACGTATGGTGTTTGTATCTTTCCCGAACTAGAGTAATAGTCCCAAAGACGTGTGTGGGTTGTATATTTGACAGGATAAGGCCTTATGAGCTACTACAAGTACTCATTGACGCTAAGAATAGCTGCTCGAAACACACACTTAAACCGCATGTGCACCCACTGTATCAAAGTTAGTAAGTAATTACCCTGTCAGGCAAGTTTCAGGCGTATCCCAACAGCGAGGTTCTCCCCCCAAATTGTAGCAAAGAAGGGAAGCCAGAAATAGATATCACTCACTAGCCTGCGCGACCATATTCTGCACCATGCCCTCAATGATAGGCCTGAGCAGGCCCTGACCCCCATGCACACCAAGGTACCCAGCCATGCTCTTCTCGGCATACTTGGCCAGGACGTCGACCTCGACATTCACACTATCGCCCACCTTCTTCTTGGCCAGGACGACCTTCTCCTGCGTATACGTGATGAGCATGACCTCCCACCAGCCCTCGGCGTCGTCGACCTTGGTGATGGTCAGGCTGGTGCCGTCGAGCGCGATGAAGCCCTTGTGCACGACGTAGCGCATGACGTCGGCGCGCTCCTTCTCGCGCGGCTGGAACCGCAACGTCACGGCGTTGCCGTCCGGCGCGACCCTGATGATCTGCGCCGTCGCGTCCACGTGGCCCTGCACGAAGTGGCCCCCCATCCGCGTGTCGGCGCGCACCGCCCGCTCCAGATTCACGCCCGACCCCTCCGTCAACGCCCCCAGGTTCGTCAGGCGCAGCGTCTCGGGCGCGATGCCCACCTTGAAGCTGGGCTGCGCCGCCCCCGGCCCCGAGAGCGCCGTCGCCGTCAGACATACTCCGTTGACGGCTATGCTGTCTCCGAGTATGGCATCCTCTAGGAGCTTCGACGACGCCGGTAGCGTGATGGTCAGAGATGTGCCGCCTGTCTCGTCTTGGTGGTCCAGCTCCGCGACGGCTGAATCGGACTCGTGGGTTAGCTGGTTCCGGGGAGAGCACTAAACTTGCATACATTCATTCTAGGTAGTGAGGGGTTGTTGAAGGGTGGGACGTCAAGTGTTGGCAAAAACTGGCAATGGCTTACTCCCAATCTCCTCCACTAGTCCAGTAAACATCTTGCGGGATCGGAGGATGTAGTATCAAGGATGTATAGATGAGCCGGCTCTGCAGAGTGGACAAATATAAAGAGATGGCGTTGTTGAGAGCTGCAGCAAGAAATGACGTGATGAAAAAGATCAAGGGTCCAATTGACCCCACCATCATCACATGCAGTATACGCACCCCTAAATCCGGGAACAAACCAGGATAGCCAGTCTGGACTTTCATCACCATCACACTCCTACTGGACGCACTTGCAGTTAAACTTCTATTCAATATGACACTGATTGTATTCTCTATTACAGTTGCTAGGGCCATGATCGCAGATTTCAATACGTGATCCTGGCGAACAGATCTACTGCTTTATACCAGCAATATTGAGATTTTAGGCGCTACAAATGGTAACAAATCACAGTAAACAACAACAATGCAGAAATTTTGAATGGGTTATCGTTAGACGCAAAAGAACCAGCTAGATAATTCGGACCAGTTCAGTGTGTCGTGAGCACAGAGGCAAAATGCTTGGTCCCATCCACATTCATATTATCGGCCGCCATCTATAGTTTCCCATGAAATCTATACAGTCTAACCGCGTATAGAAATGCAATTAGCCCCGTCCCGAGATGACAGCCACATGCAATGCAGCAGATTCTACTCAGCTACTGAGCCCTGCTAGGACCGAATACAGACTTTGCCACCCTCTGTGGCATGCCAATGGCTTCTTACTTGCTTTACGCAAGCCACGATACTGGCTCTTTCGGGTATAATGTTGCCTTCGAGATGGCTTGACCGAGCATTAGTATCCCACCCAATACCCATAAGCAGCCTCTAGCACATCTTGTAACTGCAAGAGCCTTGTGCCTGGCGAGTGACATCTTGGGTCTCAAGCGCATAGTCCACTTGAATATCGAGATCCCGGCGATTCTTCTCATTGGGCTTCACCACCAGGGTACAATTAATCTCTTCTTCTTGCTGGACCGTCAGGACTTCTCTCAGGTAGAAGACTGTCTGTTTCCAGTGTGTGTATTTCGTGTGCGGGCCGGTTGAAAAGCGAATCGGCTTGTGGCACGCGGTGAAGTCGATGTCGAACCATGCAACAAGAGCGTGCACAAAGTCATCACGTCGACACTTTAGACTGAAAGGTATCGTAAAGGCGAGGTCGGCGGTTGTGCAGGTATATAGGTCTAATGTGATCACGGACGCCGGGTCCGTGACAGCTGCCTTGACCTCGACGGTATCGACGAGAGGTTCGGAGAGGGCAGTTGCCTTCAACGGCGAATAGTCGAAACCGTAGACGTTGTCCCAGACTAGAAAGTGGTGAGCCATTGGTGGTGTTGGGTGTTGTCAGCAGTCTTATGACACTTACATCCTATCTTCTCGTCTTTGTAATCGCCGTCCTCAATACCGCAAACAAATATTGTGGCCTTGTCCGGGAAGATTAGACCATCCTTTGCAAGGTACTTGTCCCTGGCATATAAGACGGTATCCAGCATGCTCTCGTATAGCAAGAAGTAGCCCATCCACTCAGATATGATTATGTCGACCTTGGGAAAGGGCAACTCAATCTCCTCCATTTTGCCCTGGATAAGGGTGATCTTGTCTTCCATGCCATTGACTTTGACGATTTCCTTGGCTTTGAAAATGATCGTGGACATATCAACACCGATAACATGCTTAGCCCCAGCCTTCACAGCAAACCTATGTCGAGAAAAGAACAGTTAGGAATCCACGACCACGTAGCTTGCAGAAAACCGCCAGATGTTCCTTACATGGAGAGAATGGCTGTACCACAGCCAACATCAAGAACTACCTTGTCCTTAAAAAGATGCTTGTTCTGAACTATCGCATTCATGTATGATCTAGTTCGCACTTCGTCTTTCTTTACAGGAAGAAAGCGTGAATGTCAGCATGCGGGGGGTGCTTGAGCTTGTTGCTAAGAGAACAGAACACGTACCAACATCTCCTCGTGAATGCCTGATGGAAAGTGAACTTGAGGTTAGTGGCGTTCCCCGCGATAATCATAGAACTTGCAAGCACTGAGACAGATAGACGAACCATGGTGGTTATAGCTACATAGCGATTGATTATCAGCCAGAGAGATTCAATGGGGTCGACTTCGCTGCGTTGTCACAACTTTTGGCTCACCTGTTGAAGTAGTGCTGCTCAGAGTGATCCATGCCCTTGAGCTTCTGCTCTGCGGTCTCGACGTCCATCTTGTCGCTAGCCATGGTGGGCGATGCACGACGCCTCTCTGACGGACTGGGGGAAGCTGGGACAAGTTAAAATGGAGAAAAGAGTGCTGATAGCCCAGTTTCCGAAGTCGAGAGTCGAGGGTGCCTTGGGAAATATTTTTTTTTCCCTTCCCGTTTCTCTTCCTCAGGCTCGAATCAGGGTCCCGGTCAGGTCTCTTTCACGCCAAAAAGGAAATTCCACTGGTGCAAGAGTGGGCTGGCCGGCATTAATCATTCACCGCCCGCCCGCACAGCACAACCAACTGCCCCGCACCTCACCTACATTATCTACATATGTTTGTACTCAGGTATGGTTTCCATGTTAGGTACTCTTGGCGCGATACCTACATGTAGCCCACCGCGTTGAAAGTATCTACAGTACAGTATGTACAAGTTCCGATAACTTAAGTACCTAGGTACCTTGAGCCGCTAATTCCATGTAGTATCCTTTAGTCCTATCGTACCTAAATTCAGCATAAGTACAAGTTGAGATGGAGGTTTGATTAATTCCTAACTACCACCCAAGCTTTATTTGCATTCCATTCGAGTTTCTAGATTCCGAATTCTGGGCCTATGATTCAATATACATTTGATCGTACCCAACAATGTCCCACTCCCATGTGTCCGTATTCAGTGTGACATTAGTGGGTTTCGTCTCGCCTCCTCTCAGAGCTCCCGCCTCGACGGATCCTCCTCCGACAGGACGCGCCAGCTTATTCTCGCCGCTGAGCACGGTGAAATTAGCCAACGGTAGGTCCCAAGGATTGCGTGAGGCTACACTCGGCGACCCGTAGAATCGCGCTTCCACGATATCCGGCTTGACCGACAGGAAGATGTAGCCGCGGTAGTAGCCATCTTGCCATTGGAGCTCGGAGTTGTTGCCTACGCGGTATTCCGCCTCTATCCGTGCCGGGACGATTGGTGCATCCTCGCCGGTCGAGCTCACTGCCGTCCCAGCAAACTCGACACCTATGGATCCTTCCCCTGTCTCTGGGTCATACTCTTTTTCGTCGAGCCAGACCAGGTCGGAAACCTGAGATATAGTCAGCCATATCTCCAGTGAGAGTTTACAGTCTATGAAGCGGCGAACCCAGTTCTGGTGGCTGTCGCCAGCCAAAAACACGTTGTTTTCAATCCTATTGTCGTATAGATGTTTCAAAGTACGATTGCGGTTCGCAGTGTACCCCTACCCTCTAGGTCAGCGCGATAGTTCTTGACAAGTCATATCAGGGAGACTTTGACTCACGCTCCAGTTGTCTCCGCTTAGCCCGTACGACTCGTAGATGCGCGAGAACAGGATCTGGTTGCCCACGATCCTCCAAGCCGCACCACGTTTCGAAGACTTAGACAATTCGTTATAGAACCAATTCTCTTGATGAGAACCCATCAGGCTTCGGGAGGCATCGTCGCGGATCATATCAATGTAGTCATCGTTCCAATCTTGATACACCCGGTCAGATCTAGCAGTAGGGCATGGCATGAAAAAGCAATGACCCACCTAACGAAGTTATACTGCGGTCATAGTTACGTGTATCGAGAATGATCAAGTCCTAGTAATTGCTTTCGTAAGCATACAGTTTCAACGGGCTTCCGAACATGTTTTATAGTTAAGGCATCAAAGTTGTATACCAATAAATTACCCATCTGAAACGTCCTCCAGACACGTAAGTTATCATCGAGATCGATCTGTCTACGTGAAACGGTCAGTACGTCCACAAGCGTCTGTAAGTTTTTAACTAAGAATATATACCGGATAGGCATCCACTCGAAGTAAGCCCTCACAGCGTTCATTTTGCGCTGGTCCACGCTGACACCGCCGTATTTGAGAAAGGAATCCTCGGTGTTGTTGAGTCCGCTTGAGCCGTCTCTGTATCCATTGTTGCTTACTTCTGTTTGTTCATGCTTAGCAACTGCTGGCTTTCATCGAGTCTCTTATAACATCACTTACCGTGGTCATCCCAAGTCGCGATCCATGCGAAGTTTTGAGAGGCAAGCTGAAGATCGGGATCGGTACGATACTAAAGGGGCCTTTCTAAGCTCCTATGTCTTTAGTATGATGTGTGACACCACACGCACCTGTCCATGTCTCGTTCTATAGTCGTATAGAGTAAATAGTAGCCGAGGTGGATCGTGAGCCCGTTCTCCTTGATCTGCGCCTTCATAGATATAATCTCCGAGGTGTACCTGATTCCCGTTCAGTACGGACAGCCGCCGTGCCCGGATGGTTGAAGCTTACAAAATAGTCTTGGTCATCCTTTCGGGCGGCATTACCGTACGCATTGAAATACCCATTCGCTATTCTTACTCATCAACCATAACGCCGAGATAAAAAAATACGAGGAAACGAGCGTCTTTGACTTACGATAATTGCTACAGGAGAATACGGCAAGCTTGACCTCTGATACATCGGCGTCTGCTGTCGGGGCTGTCTTCGTGCGTCCTACTGGACTCTTCACGTCCGATCCGCATATGGTAAATTGATAGTTATACGTAGTGAACGGCTGCAGGCCCGCCGCCTCGACCTATTCGCTCACTTCCATTAGCTCTTTTCGTTCTGTTCATTATTTCCACACACAAAAGATGTGTTTCAGTACCTTGACTGTGTAATCAATATCACTGGTTGTATAAGCCCTGCCACTTGCGACGGCGGTCGATCCATTAGGAAACACGGACCAATCGACGCAGATTGGACTTGAATCTGCCTCGATATAGCTTCGTGTGTCATGGCTATATAGGGGAACTGGACCTTCAACTGTCACGTTGCTCGCGTCAGAAGCGCTCGAAGGCGCAACTCGCGTCCATAGAATTATAGAGTCAGAGTAGGGGTCTCCAGACGCGACACCGTGCGTGAAGCTTAAGTTCGCAGCGGCGTACGCGACGTTTCCACGCTTTAGACTTCGTCGGGAGACATGTGGTACGTCAATTCCAAGGCTTGGATGCCGTCGTGAGGGACTGGCATAATTCAGATTTCCATCGAAGGCCCCTGTTACGGTCGTTGCCTGTATTAGGCAGCCAACGGCGACAACCAGGTTGATTGTCATATGCTGGTGCATTTTCCCCTCTGTCTCCTAAATTGAAGGATATGTTCGAATCAATTTGACACAAAGTATGGAATCCCTTCACTCAAGAAAGATCTACCGAGTAAGGCAGAGAATTTAAGAATACAGCAACGCCACGCAACTTTGACAGGAGCTTCACTCCATTTATACTCAGTTACTCTAACCCCGGCTTCTCAACACCATGCGCATGCAGCATGGATCGTTCACCAGGACGAGGCATACTGTAGGTGCACGCTACGTCACGCCATTGTAGGGACTGCAGTGTCTCCAATACACAATGGGAAGCTGCGGATATCGAACGGACTGTATAATCCAATAGGGTGGTACTGAGGTTTTGCACATGGTGACAATGCTTTGCGCCCGATTTTCTCGGAAAGAGAAACGTGAGAAATACCGTGCTTGTGATTGGTCCCGACAGATTAACTGCAGGCTTCCCGACTTGATCGACCTCAATAGTGCATTGCATTAGAGCCGTCACTTGGTAGCTGAGGATTAAGAACCGGAATTGGCGTAGACCCCAAGCCCAATACAGGTAGAGTTGTTCTAGAACTAACTGTATGCCATGGAGCGCTGCGGAATAATCCCCGGTGACTGGGGAGCCAGGCACGGCTCTTGGCCCGGGTATGCAAAATAGCAGTGCAGATTTTGCCATATAGATACGGATTTATTTCTTGTGAAAGGATAATAGTTGATACTGTAGATATTAGGCAGCAGCGAGAACTACGGCAATTTCGGTCGGTATCTTGCCCAAAGTTTGGGACTGACGAGGTGGGCTCTGGTACCAAATCATCGTGATGAAGAGGCGGGTAATCCGGATCGCGGAACCTCGCGAAAGTATCATTTTTGGGTATTTACACTTGACGTTTGCCTTGATCGGTGTATGACAAGGATCCGGATGCCACAACCACTACTCAACCATGTGAAGCAGCCCCCTGGTAGGAAATTTCAAGTTCGTGGTTGGGCTAAAGATCAGAAAGTACATACGTACACGCTCTAAAAACGGGCGTTCTCAAATGCTGGGTAACATGACGACTGCCGACATCCTTCAAATCCCTCTTCGGTGAGAAAAGACTCTTGTTGGTAGGCGGATCGACTGCGGCAAGTATTTCTGCTGCGTTCAGTCAGTCGCCTTGGTGTTCATACAGCCTGCTTTGTCACAGAAGATTGAAATTGCCTATTATACATTTTGGGGTGTGGCTTGCTCATTAAGCCACGAGTGGGTGCCGTCCAAATAGTTAAATTAAACGACTTACTAAATCTGGTAGTATATGATGTATGTAGAGGGGTCCTTTTTGATTGCCCCGCCATACTCAATACCCCACCATAAGGCTCTTCATTTTTTTTTCGGGTTATCACCTGCACTTGATATCAATACCTACCTAGGTACATAGGCACTTAGCTACAATCATTAGAATCAGAGATCTCCGCGTTCGGTGAATACTTATCTAGGTGTGTAAATTTTCCCCAACTACGGATTGATGCCAGCAAGTGTGTGACAGTGATCCCGCCCACGCTTCACAACCAAGAATTGAAATTGTTCTCTATCGCTTATTAGCTTTTTCACCGGATAGGTCGATAGTGAAACATGGCAGATATCACTGCAGAGGCCACTGCGCCTCACAGCACCTTCGATGTGAGTCAGCCGACCTCCCCAATCCTCTGTCCGTACCTAGGTAGATGTTGACGCTAAGGCATCATTGTGTAGACAGTCTTGGTACTGGATTTCGGTAGCCAAACGAGCCATCTCATTCTTCGACGGCTGAGATCGCTTAATGTGTATGCTGAAATGCTACCATGCACCACCAAGTTGGCCGACTTGGATTGGACCCCTGCCGGCATCGTTTTGAGCGGAGGTTCGTGGCGCGCCACCTTGCACTGCCGACTTGGGCGATCATTGTGACTTAGTTTCTGACTGTGTGAAAAGGGCCATCTTCTGTTTATGATGAGGGAGCTCCCAGTATGCCCTCATGTTGCCCTTGTATTTCGTAAAAACCCTACTAAATCGGGTCCAGTGGTTGATTCCGCCATCTTTGACTTGGGTGTCCCGATTCTGTATGTGATTTCTCATCTTCCACATACACCAAAAATAATAAGCTCGGCTGGCTCACAACAACCACAGTGGAATCTGTTATGGATGCCAACTGCTCGCCTGGCTCATCAATGACAAAAACGTTGCCCGTGGAGAGGCTCGTGAGTATGGCGAAACCGATCTGAACATTCACAAGGTTGGCGGCTCCAACGGCGCCGACCGCCTCTTTGAAGGCTTTGGGGACACCCTCCATGGTAAGAAGATCTTTTGGGGTGGCACGAGCAAACTACGACTTTGCCATAATGCCTACGAGTATCGCGTTTTAACTTTTGATTAGTCTTCATGAGCCATTTCGACAAGCTTGTGCAATTGCCCGAGGGTTTCGTTACGATCGCGAGCACCAAGAACACCGCATACGCTGGCATTGCCCACCAGTCGAAGCCCATATTCGGTATGCTCTCCATTTCTGTCCTGCCACATCCAATCGCTCGCTGACTTGAGGTCTTGCAGGAATCCAACTTCACCCCGAGATCTCGCACACAAATCGGGGTACGGACATACTCGCCAATTTTGCAATTAAGATCTGCAAGGCCCGCCCTAACTGGGAAATGGGCAACTTCACTGAGAGGGAGATCGTTAGAATTCGCAAACTTGTTGGTGACAAGGCCCAGGTTGTAGGTTGAGCCACCAATATTGTATGTTTTCTCGCATAAGTGCTGATCTAACCCCATATGAATAGATTGGGGCAGTGTCCGGCGGTGTTGACAGTACAGTGGCAGCCCGACTAATGAAAGAAGCTATTGGTATATTCTTCTGCTCTTTTGAAGCTCGAGATTTATCAACGCTAACTAATGTTCCCACAGGTGACCGGTTCCACGCAATCCTTGTAGACACTGGTCAGTACTCCGCTCACCTCGAGATACGCATAAACGCTGATGCATTTACTCTAGGTTTAATGCGTCTTGATGAATGCCAGCAGGTTAAGGAGACACTCCAAGAACATCTTGGTATCAACCTAACGATTGTCGATGGAGCAGAGCTGTTCCTCGGCCGCCTTGCAGGCGTCGTGGAACCTGAGACAAAGCGCAAGATCATTGGAGAAACTTGTTCGTATTTCTTGTTGTATCTGAATCGTCTAGGGTTGCTGTGAACAGTACTGACCCAAATAGTTATCGATCTATTCGAAAAGGAAGCGATCCGGATTGAAGAAGAGGCGAAAGAAACCCCACGTGCCGGAAAAGTAGAATGGTTTCTCCAGGGGACTCTCTATGCCGATTTGATCGAATCATTGAGCTTCAAAGGTCCTTCAGCTACGATTAAATGTACGTGAACGTCCCAGTTTTAATCTCCCTACCCATAATTATCAGTAGGGTTGCGAAACAAGCTTCTGGACTTCGAATTACTAAGGACTGCTGCAGCGCATCATAATGTTGGGGGCCTCCCGGCTAGAATGTAAGTCTCTTTCCGCCAATTGAATACTCGGTAACTAATTTGGAACCAGGATGAATGGCGTGAGTGAGATGGCACAAATACCTAGATACTGTCATACTCACATAGAAAACAGCAAGCTCAGCTTAAGTTGATTGAACCCCTCAGAGAGGTATGCCGATAGCTTCTAGGGGGTAAGAATTTGGACCCCTTGCTGATCAGTATTCCTAGCTCTTCAAGGACGAAGTGCGTGCGTTCGGTCGCCAACTCGGCATCCACGAAGACCTCGTTATGCGCCACCCATTCCCGGGACCAGGCATTGCTATCAGAATCCTCGGAGAGGTGACTCCTGAACGCGTCGAAGTTGTTAGAAAAGCGGATCATATTTTTATTTCCATGATCAAAGAAGCTGGACTCTACGACCAGGTTTGTCTCGCCGGCTCCGTTAAACAATGCCACTGACTTTTTGAGCAGATGTCTCAAGCGTACGCTGCTCTTGATACCAATAGAGGTGAGTGAACAGCCTAGCGCCTAATCAAAACTTCTCTTCCTTTTCTATGTGTGACTGACTTGCTGACTTAACCCTTCTAACAGCTGTGGGAGTTATGGGTGATAGCCGTGTGTATGGCATGATCATCATCTTGAGAGCTGTTACCAGCGTAGACTTCATGTCCGCTGAGCCATTCGAATTTCCATTCAAGCTCCTCAAGAATATTTGCCGTAGAATAGTCAATGAGGTTGATGGAATCACTCGGGTGGTATACGACTGTACCTCGAAACCTCCCGGTAAGTAGCTATCATCCTTGCGAGCTCCAACCTTTGCCAAATATCTAACTATAGACATAGGAACTATTGAACTAGAGTAGAGGGCTTAAGATGAGGAAATCTACATGAACCCGGATCATCAAGTAATACTCACGCGTTACCGGTCAATCGGACGTAGTAGAGCATTATAATATCATATGATGCGACAGACACCGCGGCCGCGCCACCACCGTCCCCAGGAACCTATTCACCCTGAAGCGAGTCAACTGTATAGCCTGTATAGAATCTTCTGCTATGAATCTCCGCGCATTCTCCCGACGTGTTTGGTTTTAACTCGCAGAAGAGGGGCCTGGTCAGGGAGGGAATAGAGGAAGAGAAGCATATCTACTAGACCCAAGGTTCCACCTATGCGTTTGATTTTCTCAATAGAATCTATGAATCATAGGGATAGAGTGACACAAAAGAATCAAATGCTTAACGAATTATCCGCAGTGTAGAATTATGCTACAGGAATGCTTCAAGCAGTTGTCGTTAGCTGATCGTCGAGATAGTGCAGCTGTCAAGATACGTAGACTGGGATGAATAATCGTACCATGGCTATATGAAGTTTGGTTGGGACTAGGTCTAAAAAGGCATTCGTCTTTGGGCAATCCAACACAGTACGACATCATCTAACTAAGTAACTACCATGTACTTACAAACGCAAGCGACAAGCCAAGCCTATCGCCCGGCCAGCTTCCTTGTCCATCCAGTACGAAAGCGAGCCATCCGGTCAGCACCACCTTTCATGTGGTTCCCTCCATTGCACCCCCAGAATCTCAAAGATCTTCTTCTCGTCCTTACCCTCGAAGACACTAGCTCCAGACAAGGCTCTATGATTCAGTCTCATTTTCTTCTTGCGCGCAAGGAGTCGCATGCTGCGATTGAATAGGTCATTTCCGGTGAAATAGACCAGCGCCGCGCCGATCTCCGTCTGCGGGACGAGCAGGAAGTCGATGCGCCGCCAGACGGGCCGGTAGTCCTCCTTGGGGCCCGGGAACGCGGCCTCGGGGAGGACGCAACAGCCGTGCCACTTGTTTCCCCCGTCGTGTCTGTGGGACGCAAGCGCGGCGGTCAAGAAGCCTTCCTTGGTGAGGGTCTCAACGATGGTATCCAGGAAAGGCAACAGATTTTGCGTGGAAGACGTCCCTTCTTTCGTCACGAGGATATCGATGTCCCCAGATGTCTCTGCGCCACGACGGTAGCTTCCCGCGATGATGAGCTCGACGCTCGGATCGATGGCAGCCGCCACATCCTTGACGTGGTCCCCTAGTGCCTTGACTTCAGCCCTTGGTATACGTGTCAATAAGTCGTCGTAATGTTCCACGCCGAGTTGCTGGTTCTTCGAGAGCGCGGCCTTTGTTCGGAGGTCGTCCAAGGTACGATAACCCATCTCAACCCATCTTTGCGCAGTCGGCACACCCACGCCATAAACGTTGCAAAACATCTTGAGTGCTGCTCTGGACGGCTCGCCACGAATATTGTCCAACTTCGCGAAACGTCCCGTGGTGGCGATCTCTTCGATATGGCCTGCTAGACTGCTGCCTATGTTGGGGAGCGCTGCGGCTTGTTTGGCCGTGGTTATCTTCTTGGTTTGTCGCCTAAGCGTGGCGATGGCCTTCCGATACGATTGGACCCTCCAATGCTCATCCGAAAGACGATGCTCCTCTGCCATCTCTTCAAAAAGCTTGATAGTGTCCACATTTGGACCGCTAGGCTTCTTATCTCTAGTGCCTCCTCTCATGCACATGAATTTATCCTGGCCAAAGATGGTGCTTGCATCGTTCCGCTGGGGTCTTTGACGACCCTTGCCCTTCTTCCTGGGCCGGTCTTCGTCCTCGGATATTTGGGCATCCGGGTCACTTTCGTCGAGATATTCGTGTTTTTCGGGGTCATCGCGGACTGCATCGATGCATGTTGCCAATTCATCCATGACAACGGGGCGATCCGCTCCGTCGCACGGCCCAGACAAATACGTGCCTCTGGTAGCTTTGGCGTATGGCTTTGCAGAGCGAATCACTTCAGGATACGAAGATGGGATCAAGTCGCTACTTCCCTGAGGAGAACGCGGGGGGGAGTCAGCATCTCTTTGTCGTTTGGTTTGCACGGGCGAGCCCTCATCATCCTTATTATCCTTCCGTGGCTCCGGCAATTTGTATAGGCGCCGCTCGACTGTTTGGTATGGGTCAAAGACAACGCCTCTGATCATACAGTCAATGGGATATCGATCGTTCACAAGAACAACGGAAGGAGAGCTTGGAATGCAATCCAAGGTGCGCTTCATCTGTTTATACTCCAAGTCCGAGTCAACAATGATATGTGTTGCGATGCTGGAGTCTCTCGTCCATATCGCACCGTGTTCTCGGGCCTTGGTTATCCTGATTCTCCGAATAGGACTCACGTCATTATTGGGTATGTAAAAGAAATACAGCCCTGTGAATATTCGCTTTGATATTGGTACCATCTGGAATGGCTTGTCTTGCTTTCGTTTAGCCATTGCGATAGATGGGGATGGCTCAAGATCGGACTGTGACCTCGCAGTAAGATGGGCGCTCCCTCGGGTGATTCTCTTGCACAGGGGCTGCTCGGTTTCGGGAATGTAGGCCGGTATGGATGCCGCTGCCTCGAGTGAGCTGCTTCTAGGAGTAGCCACAACAATGTCTGATTCTTGGTTTGCGTGCTTCGGTGTTGGGTCCGAGGCAGTTCTCCTATCACGCGAGCTTGGTTTTGAAGATGATGGCAGTGAGACTGAGGCAGCCGAAACAAGGGAGAAAGCTTTGCATTTTTGTCTCAGAAGTTGCTCTTTTGTGCTCAGGACATCTGACTCGTCATCAACAGAGCCCCTGCAGGCATCAAGTTGCTCAAAGAAGGCCTGTTTCTCTTTCAACGGGGGGTCCATCTTTGGCGGCATGGTTGCCAGGCCGTGGTGGTCGCACAGCTCGGTGTTTGTGGATGAGGAGGCATTTGTTGGTGAGACGTTGGCTAGGCTACAAAAGTAGTACGGCAGGTGAGGTGCAGCCTGGTAAGCGTATGTGAGGCCGTCTCAGTTCCCTACTGTGAGTTGATTGCGAGCTTGTATTAAGTCACTGTCACACAAAGTAGGTACTACACAGTGCTTGCGGGAGGGAGAAGGAACCATTATGGCTGTGCCAGCTGCTGGCAGCTGAGCGGACAGCCGACGTTGATGCACGCCTCGTCGTTGCCTGGACATCGCTTCGTTTTCATCCCTCTACAATTGTAATTGGCCCGTTATATTACCTTACTTGTGTTTGTGTCGACGAGGGCGCCACATCAAAGGCACCAAATCTACCCGGGGGGTGGATTGTGGGATGGACTAACAAACAAACATTAACTTGGCTGATATCTTCCCTTCTCGCACAATAACTGCGTACTTGGTGTATCTCTAGTAGGTGCTAATGATTAAAGGACAAGCAGGCGTAGAACGACTGACCGTTCAATCAAACTCGGCGTTCTATACTAGCAATGCACAGTACTCAAAATGTTGTAATTAATCGTATTTGCCCCTGAGTGTCTGTCCCAAATCTCCCTTGCTACATCAGAAGTAACATTGTCCTATCTACCTGGGTCTGAAGGAGACTGACATCATCAACATACAGGCAGGGCACCACACCACTCTAGCAATACCCAGTACAACCGAATATCAAAGTACAGCCGTTCTCCCGAATTGAAAGACCTGATACTTCATCCACGTGTGGGGGTTAGCAACCTGGTGGGGAAAGTGCTGGGGCTCTCGGTCAATGTGAGACCAGGGTATTGGCCCTTAGACCTTCAAGGTTGATGTGGTCCATGTAAGAGTCACGGAGGCTTGATCAGGGCGTCCGTCTTCGCCCAAAAAGTGGATTTATAGTAGCGAAGGGACGTACCGTGAATAGGTAAGACGCATCTGGCGCTTCGAGTGGGTATGGTGGGTGACGAGTGACGGGTCTGATATAATAAAGAAGTTGTTCACATTATAGGTTCGCCCAACGTATAGGTTGACTGCTGCTTTCCAAATCTTCATTCCACGCTGTGAGAGATAGGGGAAGCGGCAGAGTAGTGCACTCGGTTGTGGTTGCCAAAGTAGCGGCGCTCGATGGATAGAGAGACAAGAATGGCTCATGATAGACCGGTAATTCCATAGGCTGATTAGGCCCGGTTGAGCCTCGCCATACTAGCAGTGGTTCCTGGTTGAGGCGGCGTAGTAAGGAATACACAGAATGCAGCAGATTGAACTGGTTACAGCCTGTCTGAGTATAGGCAGAGACTGACAACAGTACTAGTCATAGCCAATATGGCTGGATTAGGGTTGAAGTTCTCCCGGCTTACCTTGAGGGTTATCGTGAGTTGAGAAACACCGGCGTCTCATCCAACCGTTCCGGTCCTGCATAATCAGCGGCATCGTAAAGTTATTATAAGTTCAGGAGTATTTGACAGTTGTTCTCCGTTGTTAAGAGTTCTCCGCCTGTTACCGCGTACACACACCAGTTAGGTACTCTACTTGCCTGCATCGAACCTCGCCATCCGTCTAAAAGCTTCCTACACGTATGTATATCTCATTGTCGCAGGGTTTATCGGGCTCAGGCTTTATCAAAAAGGTAGTAGCACCAGTATCCTAGGATTAATCACATCCGAAGGGAGAATCCAATCACGAAAGGTACTGTACCTGGAGAGTCGTATTAAACCCATTATAGCATTAACCGCCGTGTTTAAGCCTCCGACAAGGTCAGATACATAGTGTAACATGATGCGAAACGAAGGGTATAACATGATTAACTCCTCAGACCTAGTATAGCTCATTCCCTGATCCTTTTCTAATCCTAGTATCGTACATTTATACTTTTCCAAGCGATAAAGCCGAGTGCTAACACTATTGTGCGTGGGGAGCCTGAGATGACTGGCCCGTGAACCCTCTGGCATCAATTAAGGGAATGCTGTTCTTTTCACGAGGGTCGAAAGTTGGGTTACCCTCGACCGAGAATCGGCTAACGTCGTCATTCTCAACCTCGTTCAGTACTTCTCTTGTCAGCTCGACATAGTCGTACGCGAATTCGCCGATCTCTGCGTCGTCGATGCCCAGGATCTCAGCCTCTTCGTTCGCACGGATCTTTAGCCCCGGAATTAAGTTGATGACAAAAAGAATAATGCACGTGCCACCGAAAGAGTAGACACCGCCGGCAGCCGAGTCGGCTAACTGATATGCTAGTTGTATCCAATTCTGATTGATCCAGCCGCCGGGGATCACTGTTACTCCATCCAGGTGCGCAATGTAGTTGGCAGCAAAGAATGCAGTGAGAATGTTCCCCACAATACCGCCGACGGCGTGCACGGCGAAGATATCCAGAGAGTCATCGATTCGAAGTATGAATTTCAGTTTCGTAGCATAATTGGCGAAAGAAGCGCCGAGGACGCCAAAGGGGACTGCAGCCCAGGATGGGACAAAGCCTTCTTTTCATCAGTCACTCTTCGTCTAACCAAATCTGTTTTTATCTTACCTGAGCCCGGAGTGATCGCCACGAGACCAGCGACAACACCGGAGCAGAATCCGACAGTGGACCACTTGCGCTCCAAACGATAGTCGAGGACACACCAAGTGATACCACCAACACATGCTGCCAGATTGGTCACTACTGCAGCCATGACTGCCCTCATGTTGGCCGATAGGGCACTACCAGCATTGAAGCCGAACCACCCAACCCATAGAAATACAGTTCCGATGACAATGTGTGTGACGTTGTGGGGGCGGTAGTTCAGTTCGTGAGTTCCGTGGCCTCGTCGTTTTCCAAGCATCATCGAATCTGTCCGAGTGAGGATTAGTTCATACGCTGCTACATAGCATTGGAGGGTGTCTTCCAGTGACCGAGCGAGTTTCGAAGAAACGGTATGGCCCCGAGCCTATCGCGGAATATTGGGGATACCAGGAATGAACGAATGGGGATATTACTAACATGCAAGTGCTGCTGTTCCGGAAGCGATGTGGACCGGTGTACCTCCAGCGAAGTCCAAACCGCCAAGCTTGTTCGACCATCCAGCTGGATTCCAAGTCCAACAGGCGATAGGATCATAGATAATAGTTGACCAGATTAACATAAAAACGATGCAAGGAAGCATCCGTCCTCGTTCAGCGACGGCGCCGGTGGCGAGGGCCACTGTGATGGCCGAAAACATGCCCTGGTAAACAGCAAATAGAAGATCGGGAACCCTGGCCGAGCCGACAGAAGGTTTCGCAAGGACATTCTTGAATCCGAAGTTCGACAGGTCTCCGATAAACGAACTAGCGGTATGTGAAAATGTTAACGAATAGCCCCAGAAGAACCACTGAAAGGTGGTAACTGCCGTGGCCATGACGGAGAGCCATATCAGAGATAAAGCTGACTTGCGGCGAGCAAGGCCAGAGTAAAAGAAGCTTGCACGTTTTGTCAGTCGAGCTTCGCTGTGGGGGACGTGCTGATACGGGACTGACCCAACACCAGGTATCATTAGCAGCACCAAAGCCGTCGCCGTTATCATCCATCCAATATCGCCGCTCTGATCGACGCGAGCCAACTCATCAGCCAGCTTCATTTGGTGAGACGGTTGGAGAATCACTTGCCTCGTAGAAAATATTGAGATCTTCGCCTAGCGAGTCGCCTCCCGTCGCAATAGTGCCATTGTAAGGGAATTTGTGTACGTAGTTCAAGGCATCAAGGTCGATGCCATCCAATGTAGGCATTTTGGCGACAGAACACTGAGCCTGGCTCTCATGAGGGCCGAAACTATTACCAAAGCACACAGTTCAGGCGGCTTCCACTTCCTCTTCAAAGGATTGCACCGAGCGAAAGGACGCCAGGAACTTCAGAATGATTGTGGTCAAGAGCAAAAGGCGAGGTGCACGGATAACATACTATGTAAAGCCAACATGCCAAGTACTGGATCTTAGTGTCTCACTATGTACTTAGCTACGGTTGAGTCGGCGATGGGATGTAGCGCCGAGCGTCGACTCATGCACCCTTCGCGCCACGGCCCCCGCAAGAAGCAATGTCAATCCGGTGGAAAGGGGATGGCATTCCATTCTTGTCAGCGTCGTATCGAGCGGACATGTACTCGTTCTAGAAGGAGCAATACATGTATATCAAACAGTGGTAATACGGTCAGCGTCTCCCATCCCATTACAACGGTGACATTGTCGATTCAGTCAATACGCTTCGACCGTGCACTCGGCGAGCGCTCTGCGAGTAAAGCTGACATAGGGATAGGAATCATCAATAGGGGGGGCGAGAGCCGACTATGCGAATGAATGACATATCAACAACGCTAGATAGATCCATACCTGCAGTCAGAGAGCTTAAACTGCGCAGCCGTACTGAAGGGCTACCTAATAGTGTAGCCGTCGCGAATAACTAAGGTAACCTGGAAGACGGCCTTTGAAATGCGGTAGGACAGTATGTACAAGTACCTACTATAGCGCGCGGGTGATGGTGGTGTGGGGACTGCATAACAGCTTGTGGCGTCTTTTTCGGAACCCCAACCGACTGGAAATCGTTACACTAGTAGATGAGGGCCCTGTTTAGCTGATAGGGTAACAGTGGATACAATACGCCAAGCGGTAACCCCACCGCCTGCGATAGATAGCACTAGGCTAGGCTAGGTAGTTAGTTTTAGCGCCAGTCTACTTGTGTACTGTAGACGAATAGGTACTTTGCTATAGCTTTCCCTTCACTGACGCAATACAACCCAAGAGGAGGTTGAACGACTCAGCCACCACCAAACTCGCCGTCGGTGTTCTGGCACGAGGGGCTCCTGCGACCGAACTTCATGACGGTAGCTTGATCGGCAACATACAGATAAGTGAACTCAATATTCTACACTAGCAGTGTCCTGGTCTCAATCATTATGAATATCCGCCTTCTTGTCTTCCCTGTTGACTCAATAGACGTATTCCGTATTAATCGGGTACGAACCAATAACGTCATCCAGAGCTTTCAATTCTACCTATATATACGTGCGAGGGGTGCAGAATAAGAGCCTAGGTGACAAGGTTGTTCAAAAATCGGATCATTCTCGATAGTCCGGGCTCTCGGTAAGCTAAACGGTTCCAGCCACACGTGATACCGGTATGTCTACCTCATCTTGCTGCCACTTAACGGCCTCAGCGCTGGTGGTGTAGCTTTTCGCTGTGCGGGTTGCAGCCCACATGGCATCAGGATTCAATATCAGTCAATACCATACGACTGCTTCTTATTCTATCGTCCTGCAGACCAGTGTCTGGATGAGGATCGGTCGAATATCTTCAAAACTATCATGTTTCAACGCTATTAGAACAGAATATTGTTCTGTTTCCCAGATTATTCGCTTCTCGTGCCTACAACGGACGCCATTTACCGATGGCGCTGGCATCTGCCGCATCTGACATGCATAGGTCTATAACATGCAAGCGATCTGGCTAGAACGAGGCGATGAGCTGACACACTTGCGAAAGGCGAGCCCCTATCTCATACCTATGATTTAGCGAAGTCTAGTAGGCCATCCGGTGACTGAGGCGCAGCCTCTTTTCTTGCTGCCATATTTCAACTCACATAAAGCTTCAGACAGCTGTGGCAAGTGTCATGATACCGTTATTTGAAATTTGACCCGTACATCGAGTGAATTGCATGAATTTTTCATCTTCCTTACCTTCGCGATGCCCATAGGACGAATGACGAACACTGGACATTATCCATCCCTAAAGTAGCTCCTCTCCTTATCATTATGTGCATGTCTCTTGCTCGAATGTCTCTTGCTCGAAGAGTCCTAAGATTTTGCCAGGAGCTGTTAGGCCGGCTAGCGGTCGCTCCAGAGCTTTTGGCACCAATTTAGGTTATCCCAAGGCGAGAATGCCTAAATAAACGATATCCTATACCACTTCGAATCCGCATGCCTATTGTAACGTACCCGGTCTCGGTTAGCGTTTCGGGGTCTACACCATCAGGTTATTCCCCCTGCGTATTCCTCGACATGAAACCAGCCACAAGATGCAATTCCCAAGGAAATTTTTAGATCGAGACCTATGTAAATCATACCCGACGATCCACTTCATCCGTAAATAGTCCTCTAATAATTGATAATATATAGTTACTGAAAGTCAGAATATTATTCACGTTGTAACTGCGGTAAGGACTAAGCCTCTCGAGACCACTATGTCATGTGTACGCAACACGACAGAAAAATATCACTTATAATTTCTTTACCTTAGGAAATGTTGGAGTAATGATTGGTATTGAACTCCCAAGCTTGTTCTCGCCCATAATTCATAGAAGCGTTCAGAAGTAGAAGGTCATGTGTTACAGATCAGGCTATCGGCTATTCAGTTTCTATCATCATAGTCGTGTACATTTCCTTTTAGCTCGCAAGAAGCTGGATTGAGACTTTTATTTCAATTGACATCTGCCTATCATAATGAGTGGATAGGAGCTACTAAGCTACCCCCCGAGGAGAGCTGGCCATGTACATCACTGTACTTCGTCCTCGTTCGCAAATCCGGACCTGTTCTACAAACATACTTTTCTCGACACAAATAACCAAGCTGCTCAAGCATAAGGTGGTATCTTTCTATACGGATTTGTATGAAAGGGTACTGAACTGAACCAACTAGGTATTTTCAAACCTGGGAAGCTCAAGGGGCCGGATTATAGTGGGGCGTACCTCCGGCCATATTGACTTGTTTCTCAACCGAATCTCATACCGGATCCCACCTGGGCAGACGACTCCTCACAACAGCATTCACGTTTCGTATAACCCTCTCGCGGTCAGTGCTGCGGTCAAGGTTCAGCAAGTCGGTGTGTTCGACCGGAATGGTATTCTCCGAATTGACATCAAGCCTTTTCAAGTCTCCATATTCTACCTGATTCTATGGTGCGAGGATTCAATTACTCCTTGGGGTGGCGCCTTATCTGCCCGCGCCTTGTTGTCTTTATACTCTTTTCCGAGTAGGTATCGAAGGACATACGCTGCCGCGTTCACCGTCAGATCTTGCGGGGGTGGTTCCTCCGATGAAGCGTGGCATATGAGGTCCCCGGGCATAGTCGAACTAGTAGTAGGGGGCGGGGCTGGGGTCGTGGCTTGGACTGGGCTTGGAACTTTGTAGTTTGGCCGATGAGATGCCCCGGCGAGGTATGGACGGAAGCGAAGTAGGAAGACGTGTTTTACTCAGTGATTGCAACAAAGGACGACTACGTGTTCTTGGATTCATTCATTATAGCCTCGCTCTTTGCTTCCTTTTAATACTCATTTCATTAATCTATGACCTTCCATGGAAGCTTCCTTGCTTGACCACTGGCCTTCAATAGTCTGTCTGGTATGTCTCGGTCTCAGCGCTTGGCCGACCAATCTATGTGAGGACCCTGTAACACCAGGTAAAGGGTTTTGTTACACACTAAAGTGGTAGGGGGGGAATGAGTGTGTACTACATGACCAGCAAGAATCCTTAACGTGAATGTGATGAACATAGAAGGAAGAGTGTGGCCTTCGGCTACCCAGCTGTGTATATACCCCCCTTCCCGCTCGTACGGCGTCGTGGATTTATCTTTCATTCAAATAAACCACATCCTTCGGTATATACCACCCAGCTTCGTCCTACATTAATTAACCCACTAAACAGGGATCATCAACCCAAACAGAACAGGGAAGGACCAGGAACCAGTATACAACGTAGTAACACACTGCAATATCGTCGTGACCATAACAAAACTCGAACATATAATGCGTACTTGTCCTGATGGCAAACATGTGGGATGTAGGGCTTCGTTTGCGACTAAACAACGAAAAAGTGAAGCTTTGCAACGGGGCATTTGGGAATTAATTCACAGATAGCAGACTTTCGACTCAAAAGGCTACCTAAGAATGTCACACAAAGTGGTAGGGAGTAAGGGAGAGTGTAGCCGCCCAATCTACTCGCAGCTGTCAGTATACTTGGGTAGATAGCAAGCCTTGTAGGCATAAGGCGAGCAGCGGACCAAGATAAGTGCCCCTTGGTTAAATAGAATAGCTAAATTGTGGTTCTCGCGGCTCCTGGCGGCATCACTCGCCATATAACCTGAAATAACTTACTGAGGCTCAAAATCCGCGTGGCCAGCCCTGTCAGGCAGTATGATAATCTGGGCCGAGAAATCTGGGGTCGTCTCGAGGTACTCACACCAAAAACTCCAGCGCCATTTGTTTTGCCTAGCGCTTCCGTATGTTCTGTTGACGCTTTTTGTGGGGCAAGTCAACAAAGGGCCATTCGAGCCATTGACTACTTACATCGACTATTTACATATTATGTACAGGGTAAACACTCCCTCCACCTGGAATCAAGCGCTCAACCGCCAACAACCACAATGGCCAGTCCATCACGACTACAAAATCCGCCTTCTCGCCTGTCCATTTATGACGTGTTGCGCCAGCACCCGACCAAACGCCTCTATGTGACGCCTCTAAAATGGAGTCAACAACACCTCGATGTTTTGCATTGCAGCTTCTTTATGGATAACCAGGATAACGATGAAGCTGATGATAATCATAGACTTCCCCCACGCACGAAGTCCGCGAATGAGACCGGCCTCGGTCGAAATGTACGAGGACTGATCTATTGGCCTGGCCGCTATGAGAAAGAATACGCAATGCAAAATATAATGTGTCCTTATGTTGGTCAGTCCCCCGTTCAAGATAGAATATACTTTTACTTCGACTGCAGCAAGAACAAACATCGGCTGCGCATCCCAATAGAAGGTTTATACCTTGTTTCCGAGAAACCCATCTCAATCGGCTTTCTCAACCTTCAATATGTACAAGAGATGCGCAAAAGGACCGTGGAGTGGCCACCTGGAAGCCACGACGTTTTGCTAAGGTTAGGTCAGCGATATTCTGCCCAGTTAAAGCCAGCCAACTACTTACACGACCCCTACATTGTTGCTGCCGCTATCGCCATCACTCAGATGCAACGGGGAGGAAAGTCCTTTATTTGTGCTACTCCGTCCCCGGTTTGCTCCTGTCGATATTACCATACAAATATCCTTACTTTTATCCACGAGAACCGTCAGTTCCTATATGTTTATACAACCTATATCTCGTCCGCCTTCCTTCGACGATTTAAATATCCCTTTAAACGACCCGAATGCATTAATGATGCCTGTTACCGCATAAACCTCCAAATCACCCGTATCGCGTACGAACCATATAACTCCTTTCACGTTCGACTATCGGATCATCTCGGTTTCAAGCGAAGAACCTACTCAAGCGCGAAAATAGACGGTCAAGAGAAACAAAGCGTGAACGCAAAAAGGAACACGACGACAACGGAGTGCGAACGCAAAGGGGCCTCGACAGTGCTGGGCACTCTCTTAGTAAGTTCGCGCAGTTTCACAATATTACCAAGGCCTTATTTTTAATACCCCGGCAGCATAACAAGAGGAGGCGAACGGAAGAGAACGGACTAGGGAAGGAAGATGGGCCTCAGGCTGTCAAGCGACAGCGGTTATCAGGGCAGTTATCTACTTAACTAGTCGACACAGCAAAGTTTTCCGAAAAGACCCTCAGGTTCCGCTTCCTCTCTCAGGTGATAAGATGGCATAAAAAACCAACAAGAACGAACTGCGATCGCAGTTAGAGTGGTAGCAAAGCACAATACGCCATACCACGTGAAACGCCCTTCCCGTCGATTTGAGAAGCCGACAGCTGTGCATACCACCAACCCTCGATATCGGCTGTCTGAGTTAAAGACGAAGAGCATCCCCTTGTCGCCTTCAGGACCAGCATCAAGACTTCGTTCAACCCCTCTGCCGATACACGTGTGCTGTATTTGCCCTCACACATCTAAGACCTACTAAATCTAGGTTTGCAGACCTGTGGATCTCCACGGAGGCTATTGAGGGATATAGGTACCTATCGCGAATGTAAAAACACTACAAGCTTTATCGAGTTAATTTATAGTTTTATACATAATCCGCTTCGTACCTTGATACATATTTGAGTTAACGATTGACTGTTGTCGCTCTTCTCTATTCTTAACTTGCAAGGAGACATCGGTATTTCTCTTTTTATTCGGAACGTTACCCTACATCCAGCCCATCCATGACAATATTAAGAAACAAACATTATCATAGCTTTCCTAATATTAGCGAAGGAATTGATTGCGTTGTTCAATAGAAGTCTGAGAACTCGAGCGAAAGGGAGAAAACATGAGATGTTCGTCAAATCATAGTTAAAAAAAAAATGGTGTCTGGCACCAACCCGTTCTCAAGCCCTTCGATCCGACTGAACGACCTCTCCCCATCAGGGCCTTTATTATTGACCAAGGCCGTCCAGAACGACTGAAAGGGCTCTACCGCCTCTTGGACTACATAGTTACGGCTGCTGGATTGCCAGTGTTGGGAAGTAGAGACAAGCTTAGGCTATAATCTCATGCTAACCCGCCAACGAGCAAGCCTCATATCAGACAGATCCTCGGATCACGGGACACATATATCATGATATTATATATAGCTATTTATAAATGCCAGGTGTGTGAAACCTACGGTTGACGTTGCTTGGTATGCCGGAAGTGGCTGGCTGAACCTGGGAGAAGAGATACGTCATCTCTTCTATTCCAAGCCCGACTCGTGAGTAAGCAAAACCAAAAATCAAAATACTACTGGCACCCGGAATTTACTTGCAGCGTCTTCTTGCGTTATGGATTATTGGTATTCTCTGAGTTACGGGGCCTCCTGTCCGGCCGAAGCTATCAGCACTGACGAAAGGGATCCCAGGCAATGCAAACAGGGGGGACGTTATACACTTATTCGGGATGCACATATTATTACTCAATCTGAGGCGGGATACAGCAGACAATTGCTGTCGATACTGGCAGGGCGCCGTTAAAATTCGCTAGCTATAGGAAAGGGATACAACAAAGTTAGCTACCTCCATTATCCAATCTCCTAACCCTCCATTCCTTTAGCTAGATGTACCGCCCCAAAAATTCAGAAGATGCAAGGGTCGGCGAGATACATAGCTCGAGCCCGACCAACAAAGTGTCGATTGATCTTCGCGTAGATGACCTGAGCCTGGCCTCTAAAACTCGCAAAAGCCCATGTGATCTCGTTACACGTGCCGTTCTCGTCGGCGTGAAACCGGACGAAGTCCGTGTCGAACGGGACCAGCCAGCACTCCGAGAAGACCTGTGCAAGATACCGCGGCCGCACTATGTTCGGGTCACCAACGATGCGGAGGACGCGGGATCGGCCGTTGACATGGGTAGATTCGACATGGATTCGGTGCCGTGCCACGTTGGCGACGTGGTTCGCGACGGTGAAGGGTCGGGCGGCGGCCTGTTCGAGAAAACGGTTCGCGGCGTTGGCGGTGAAGAACGTCAAAGAGGCGGCGGCTGTTTCCCACGGGTTGGCAGGGTTGGGTGTGATGATGTGACAGTCAAACACAGGACCTATGCCTCTAATTCTTTCGAGAATTATGTGCACGGTGCATGCCGCCGGAAGGCCGGTGATCCATAGTCGGCAATTTCGATCCTCTGGAATCAAAACGTTGTTGTTGCGACAAAGCGGATCATCTCTCGGGTTCATTGAGCTACTTCCCAACTCTGGTTTTGTCATGAGAACCGCGCTGCTTATGAGGTTCCGTGATGAAGGAAGCCCCATTCTAGCCCGAAACTCATTGAGGGTATTCAAAGGCCTCAAAGTAGCCAAAGAAATACCTACGATATCTATTCGTATGCGTCAGTTTGTCTAGGTCCGCTGTTTTCCGGATGTATTGACTGGTAAGGTTCTTCATAACAAAAGACGTGAAACAAATGTGAATGCATGGAGCGTCACATACCTCGAGGTTGCTGTTGAGCCATATTGTTTTTCGTTTCTGTGAAGTGATGTGCAATAAAGATAAGTTTAATGCCACCAAGTTGACTCGGAGAGAATACACGAGACCAGTATGCTCGAGCCTAAGGAACTCCAGCAATCACTTTGTTAGTTGCCGTCATGTAGAACTAGGCAACCAGATTCTCGAAGCCTTATCTAGATGCTATTGAATTCATTATTTAGTCGTACTTCAAGGCCTCCCGCCGTTATCCAATTTTCTTTCCATAACAGCGACAAAACTTTACCATCAGCTTCCCCAGCTTTCTAATAGATCTTATACATAATACCTACAAATGCGAGTTCTATATCACCTTTGTAATTTTTGAAATGATGAAAGAAACGTATTTCAAGACCTTGGAAAGCATGTCTTGTTAAGAAAAATTTGTCCCAAAACATTGTTTTCAGCCTGCCATTATGTCTTGTGACTGAAGTTCTGCATAGCAATTGTATATCATAGCTATTATATTTAGCAATCTATACAGCTCTCTACGAAGCAATGAGTCTTTCTAGCCTTGCGCATGGAGACAGGCCAAGCCATGGACTTGTGTCATAACTAAAACTTTCGCAGATTGGACGTTTCGCTTTTGCCGCTTACTTATTACATGATAATACTACACTTGTAAGAACCATTTGTACGTAGATAGTGAAACGGAGGCGAGGAGGTTATTAGGATTATGTGATAATAAGATTTCATCAGAAGAGACATAAATCAAGTGTTGTTTGGGTAATACAATAGTACTCCATGATGAAGCTCGCAATTAGGTACTACAGAGAAATTGGAGACGGGTTGCTCATCATGACTTCCAAATATGAACATAAAATCAAGAAATCAAATATACCTTAAAGCCAGTTTCAAGTTTCTCTCCGTAATGACCATGGACAATCCATAAAATAGCGATGACAGTCAATTCTTATGCTACGAGATCAAAACTCGGCTCAACTTTTCCCCACCTTGCAAGTTCGTCTTCTTTTATCGGAACTGTGACTATTGAACTGACGATACTGATGCGGAGCCCATCGACTTCATTCGCGCTGACCACGGTTCCGTCTAGTAGAGCGATTCTCAGCTGTAGAGTCGTCTCCAGGAATGGTTGGACGTTCTCTGGGTCCAAGCTTGGAACGTGGTTTTCAGCAGCCATACGCACCAATGCCGATGTCAACGGAATGGTCCCGGTTATTTTCCCGTGTTTCGCTCTCACGGACCGGCCATGGCCCGCGAATACTCCGAGAGAGCCAACCAGACGATCAAGGTTCGGCCATGAAGAACTGTCATCTGAGACGTCTCCTAGGAAAAGATAGATCAAGAAGGAACTGTTGAATGCATGCTTCTTGACTTCTATATTTGCGAGCCACTCGCGATAGAATTTCCCGTTAGAGCTATCCTTAATGATGAAATTCGTCTCCAAATGGCTTATAGGTTGGTGTTGCCACGCCATGACCCTTGATTTACGGGAACTCTGCAGAGCTATAGTCTCGGATGTTTGATCTTCAACTGATCCACTTACATGAACCAGCGGATTTAAGTTGCGTCTGAGAGCTATCGTTGCCGGGGTATAGTCTGTATACAGGCGATTGACCGCAGCCACGACCTCCTCGCGGGTCTTATTACTAACTTCAGAGTACGTATAACCAAAAGCCTCATGATTTCTCACCATGTCCGACGTCCAAAATGAAGTGTCGTTGACGAAGAAGGGCTTTAGTGGTGTTTGGATATCCTCAATATCTCCCTGGTTTTGCGTGTGGGATGCGAAAACTGCGGCCGTAGGAACCACGTACGTATCATTGTGGATGATCTGCCACATGGCAAAAATCCTGTCGACATTGGCATGATGCAGAAAGAATAAGGGGTCAAATGCAGAATATGCAATGATAGCCAGGTGGCCCCAACCTCCACCTCCGATGGTATGAACCGAATCGTGGAGTGATTCGATAGAATCATAAGTGCCGCTATTATTCTGAGCAATCCACCCCTCGTTGCTAAAATGCGTGTAATTAGGATAATTTGCAAATAGGTTGTAGAGACGTTGCTGGTACGACGGGAGATGGTTATCAAGCGAAGAGGCCACAAAGGAGTTATTTGAGGTAGCACTAGGATCGGTTGTGGGATACGGGGCGCGCTTCGTTTCGTTCCACTTGTTGTACTGACAAACTAGTTGGCATCGTGAGGGTTATGGCTGATCTGATATAGGAAGACTCACAGGAGAATCAGGGAATATAGATCCATTAAAAGGTCTGAAGGCGAAACTGAATAGGGGATTCGAGATACTTTGAATCCCATTCGGACCAGATATGTTCATAATAGAGGAGCCGCCAATGCTGAGAGGAAGCACGCTTTCTCCGATTGGAGGTGCAGCGGCCCAGTCCCAGTAAGGAATACGAAATTTCCTGGCAGCCTTTTGGACCCGATCAAGTTCCTTAGGTGGCCACAGAGAGGCAATGTACTGAACTATGTTATACATTGTTTGCTGACACGTGATCATTGGTCAGCGGTGCTCTGGCTCGCTCATCTCTCTTCAATTCGAGCTTTCTCACCTCATACAAGACAAGGTAAGGCCGATGCCACGTAGGAAAGAGAATAGAGACATGGTGACAATAGCCGATGTTGTCATTTCCTGGAAGAGGCGCGACGTTGCCCCAAGTCAGGCCAGGGGCACCATGGATGCCTACTCTGCGTCAGTATCACCAAGTATACTATTTGCTGGCTCCTCACCCACCGGCAATCTGGTACCACGAGAAAGGTGAATCTTGCGATGTGTACTGCATCCAGCTAAGGGCGAGTATATACAAGTTCCACTGGTCCTTATCCTTTTCCAGGTCGCGAATCTCCAACCTTGGCTGCGGCTGACCATCCACGAGGGGAAGGCTTCCCACAACTGAAGATTGGCCGAAGTCCCGCTTATAGATGCCCGGGTTGGTGTTGTGGCCATAATCGTACCCCTTGGCACCGTAGACACCTACGAGACCATGAGACAAGAATATAGAGACGAACCAAACGAAGGCGTAGATAGACTCCATGACCGACGTGCGCAATGTCCGGACGTATGAAACGAGCAACTGAGTCACGGTAAAGTCAGACGCTGCAAATTAGAAGGCGACTGGAGCATGAGCCTGTTTGGGATCCAGGCGTACAGGCGATGGGTTGAGCGAAACCAGAGGTGTATGTGTGAGCTTCGTTCGAAGTCGAGTGCCATAGAAAGACGGAGCTGCAAGACGGAGCTGCAAGTCTCGCGGGATCCTACGTCAAATGTTGGCTTGTAACGAAGGGTGAAGCAAAAGGTATCGGCCAGGGGCTTTCAAAGGAAAGGAGAGCGATGACCTACAAGGAGCGTGCGCAAGATGATCTTTAAGATTCCAGACCGTAACCTGGACTCAGTGCTCGTACGCGTATGGTCGGACACGCCGCGCACAGAAGCAGAGATGGCACAAGGATGAGAGTGAGAAGGAAGCGAAACGACATCAAATCGAATCGATGGGTTAACGAGCGACGGCCTCACGAACCAGATCAGGCACATACCCACCCACTATGTGCCCAGGTAGGCACCTACCTCTCAATATGACGGATACGTGGTCACGTTTGACAGACACGGTCACAGAAGGAAAGAGATACGAACTATCTGTATGTAGGTAGCGCAGGGGGCATTTTTTGTGTATCTACCCACCTACATATGTAGGTACATGTAGGTATGATAGGTAGGCACATACGCGTATGCAGGCAGGCTTCAGGCGCTGTTTCCGGTGTGGCGAACAGTCTGACATTTGCAGGAAACAACGAACGGGCGACCAGTCATACCCATTGTCAGTTGATGATTCCATATCTGCAGGTAGTGAACTTGAAGCACATACCCATTTAGACATCTGTACCTAAGGTAGCCTTACATATAGCTAATTTACCTACGCGGGCAGCCAGGGAACAGGTACCTCATCCTCTTTCTTAAGTTCAGACGAAAATCCGTTTACCACGTGCCCACGCACACCACCAGTTGGCCGCGGTCAAACACTTTACTCAGGTTTGCTTCTTATTCATCTCTCTCTTTTCCCGGTCGCGGGGGCTTGCATTTCTACCTGGTTCTATTGGTGTAGCTCGAATGGCTGTAGTGCAGCTCATGCTCTGTCTGACACAAGCCGGTCAGTATCTCGGGTACATGCCTCCCCGTGATCTCGACCAGACGGAGCACATGTCCAACATCGTTTGGGGTTAAGTCTCGGAGTTTGCGAAAAACACACCACGGTATAGGATTATTGAAAATAGTCTCAGCCGTGGTAAGATCGATTGCTATTGGTTTATTGGGGGCAATTCTAGAGTTACCCATAGTCCCAAAAACGCCAGGCCGGTGAAAATGCACTAGTAGTATCTCGAAACTCATACAAATACGTAGGTAAACTCTGTCTCATTTACGCCCCGGCCTCAACTAAGGCTGGCAGATGCTTGTTGTTGAGGCCTACGCCTTCCGGTGTTTTCTGTATCAAGCGTCCTTTCCGTATAACATCTTTCGAATCCACCCGATACCTCAGTTTAACTCCCATAGCTGCAAGTTCTACGTCGAGATACTTCAGTGCTCCTGGAACCGCCACCTTCGTGGTTTCTTCACCGCCAACCCACTGGTTGCCCTGCCCATCTTCCCATATCTCGCCCTTTAACTTGCTCAGTTCAACCCCCGGGATTTGATCTAGGCGTCTTGCACAGTGGCGGCAACGCACTGTGTTCACGATTTTCTTCTTTCCGCCGAAAGGTGTGACCGTCGGCTGAACCGACAGGAACGAACCACACTTTCGACAGACCCAGGTGGGCGTGTAGTCGGAGCAGTTCAGGAGACGATCTTGCAGAAGGAAGGCAGTGCCATGGGCTAGTAAGGCATCTCGCTCCATTTCACCCACACGGATACCGCCTCCTCGCTTTCTACCCTTGATCGGTTGCCCCGTAGTAGCTACTACCGGACCTGTAGTTCTAACTTGATATTTGTCGTTTACCATGTGTCGCAATCGTTGATAGTACACAACGCCGATGTAGATATCTGCTGCCAGCTCTTGACCTGTAATACCAGAGTACATCGGCTCGTTGCCGTGGTAGTTGTAGCCAGCCTTCATAAGCTGATGACCGAAGTAATCGGCCGCGGGGTTGTCTTCATCAAACCTAAACGGTGTCGAATCTTGAGCTAGACCGTGGAGGGCCCCGGCCTTACCAGCAAGCGATTCTACAAACATACCGATCGTCATACGGGACGGGAAGGCATGAGGGTTGATGATGATATCGGGCTGGATGCCGGACTCCGAGAAAGGCATGTCAATAGCGGGCCACTTCTGTGAGCACACACCCTTCTGACCGTGCCGCGAAGAGAATTTATCTCCGATGATTGGTGACCGGGGTATCCGGAACTTGATCGAAATCGTTTGGGCCGGTTCGTTGCCCAGTTCGCTTCCAATGATACGTACCTCCTCGATAAAAGCTTGTTCCGAGTCCTTGTACTTCTCATACTTGGTAACTCCGTCCCGGTTCACAAGGTTCCCACTATAATCTGCCGAGACCGTATGATACGCGAAGATGACGTCGCCCTCTTGTACGGCGCGACCTACGTGAGGGAGACCGTCTTCGTCAAGCATGGTTTGCGTCCAAGCCTTCACCGTGCTACCAGGAGCAAAGCCGAAGAGTTTAGTCACATTCTTAGTTGACTTGCTCCGGCTTTCGTCTTTAAGTGTGTACTTCTTGGTCTTATAGATCGTTCCATGACCAAACCCTCTCTCGTGCGCTGACTTGTTCAAAATCATAGCGTCGTCCATATCATACCCGGTATACGATATCACGGCAACGACGGCATTAGTTCCGTTGGGAAAATTGTCGAATCCATAGGCGTTATGGAGAGGAGATCGAACAACCGGCGTTTGGCCAGTTTGGAGACGGTACATCTTGTTGTCGGTGCGATATGCCAGAGCTGTTGCTGGTGTTCCCATTGTTTGCTTACCCATCTGACATTGATACATGTTTCGTGGCGATTGGTTAAAGTCGGAAAATGGCGTCATGTTGGCCAAAATCGACAGAATATTCGTGGGGTCGAATTCAACGTGCGTCGATTCTCCAGATACAATCTCTTGCTCGGTACAGGCAATAGACATATAGGGCTGTTCTAACGTACCAACAAAATCTTCTCTTTCCAGGGGGAGATACTTAGTAGGCCGGACCATCCTAGCTGGCTCTGCCGACATGTAAATACCCGGATATGATCCTCCATTTGACGCAGGGACGTGCCCTACTTCGAGTTGCAGTGGTATTCCGTGTGAGCCCTCCACTTTCCAGTACCGAAAGGTGTCGGCTATTCGCCGCGATTCGGAGGGCTTGCACCAACCCAGGATTCTGCCATTTAACATCACAACAACGCTCTCGTCAGTAGCGGCGGAGGATGTGTCCACTACGCCAAGCTCGGCAGCAAGTTTTGGAATTGCCATGGCGTCGACAGACTCAGTCATAATCTTGCATTTGTGTGCAAGGTGGTTCAACAGGCCACATGGAGAACCATCAGGAGTGTGCACAGGACACAGAAAGCCCCAGGACTCTGGCAAAAGCTTGCGAACCGTTGTTGTCTTCAGTTGAGCGAAAAAACTACCTCTGTGAACCATCCGGAAGTGGCTGATGAATCGCAAAAAGTTGAGTTTCTCGGCAACAACAGTGAAGCCAGACACTTGTTGGAGATCCAAACCTGATGGACTCGACAAGTTGCCAGTTGAGAGGAAATATTCTAAGGCATTGCCAACGTTTTCATTAGTCTTTTGGAAAATTTTGATAGGGAAATCCTTTGTAAATTCATCCGAGGTGAAGGAGCGTGAAGGAGTTTTTCTGAAATACTCTCGTAGGCCTAAGCGCAAGCCACTCGATATTAACTCATCCAGGCGTTCCTTGATTATCTGGCCATACAGAAATCCGCCAAGTAGAATTTCCTGATTCTGGACAGCGTCAGGATTATCCACAGCACAATCTCCAGCAACAAGAGCGTAAAGCTTTCTGATCATCAGAAGAAGTAGACGAAATTTATCAGAATCTTGCGCGTCGGTAACGTTGACATTGCCGAGGTGGACCAACACGATTCTCCGCAGAAATTCAGTTCCGACCTCATAGTTTGATAAGTTGTCTGGTACTCCTAGAACAGGTCGGAACTTTTCTCCCAGATACGCTCGGGTCTGTAACATGGTATATAATCCATAGGTCTTGTATGTACGTAGAAGGAGCTCGACACGATCAGTAAGGAATGTGTTGTGAATCCCTTTCGAATCAGGCGATCCAACAAGACCCTCGAAAATTTCTCTGTCGTTGGTTTCTATAAGCGCCTTCAGAACCATCATGACTGGTACCAGGTACTCGTTCTTTCTCCACGAAAAACGGAAGGTGACGTTGCCATCATTCAAATAATGCAGGACATTTGTTTGAGACGTCTCATCAGGACGGACGGACCTCAGGATAATACCAAAAGGGGTGTAAGCAGGGCCCCGGTTGGTGAAGCTGGGGCGGTTAATGGCCAAGGGAAAGTTCCGCCTGTTCATAAGCAGAAGGCGTATGATCTTCTCAATGCCGTTAATGATAAAATAACCCCCTAACTCTTCCGATTCTTCTTTGCGCGCAACTAACTGTGCGGGACTATTGCCCCTCAGGTGGCAATGGCTGGACTATAGCATGTTAGCGCATTTGTTGTAGGCAGAAAACTAATGGTAACCTACCTTCACCATGATCGGGAGGAGCCCAATCTCCCGTACGAATTCCTTTGGGTCTTCATCGTTTATTTTATATTCCAATACGGCGGAGAGCTTGCCTCGGTAAGAAACATGACGTTCCCGGCATTCAGCTGGCAGTATCTCTCTCTTGGTAGCAAATTTGTTGGTCGATGGTAGGAGTGATCTTTGCAGGTGTACGCTCTTATATCTCACCGAGAGTCTATTTCTCGATTCTAAGGGGGTACGGTCATCGCCATCCAGGAATACTCTCGTCCCTATGTCGGCCAAGCCCCGGGCTAACAGGCCGTCGTCGGCAAATAGGGCATCGAAGGACTCGATATGAGGATTTACCGCTTGCTGCAAGAGCGGGTATGCGGAATGATCGGTGGGTGGGTTTCGGAAGAGATCCTCGCGGCGTAAGGTATTGTACTGGTGATCCCAGCTCGTAGAAGTTGACTTTGGCGCCATGACGGCGATAGGCGCGCGGATTGTCCTGGTGAAAGCAGTCGACAGGTTATTAGAGCTCCATTAAGAATCGTCGAGAGGCCTGATCCTCGTAGCGCCCAGTTGGCTGCCGAATGATTCAAATTTGAAGGAGCAATAACTCAGATTGAACCCTTGGTTAGTAAAGCTATCGCGAATTGCGACTCGTCGACAGGAAAAAAATCCTTATCGGGGCGGTAATTGAATCTTATCGATAGCGAGGTAATGGCGGGGCTTACCTTAGGTAACATACCTACATGCAGGCAACTTTGCCGTCACGTAAGATATACCTACTTAGGTACTCCGTACCGCTATCATCATATCGACTTTACTATGTACCTAGGCACACCCAACCAATTCCCTAATATGGGTCTAGTGAAGCCTCTGCGATAGGAGAGCGTGGGGTTAGCAGAGTGAGTGGGCGCGGTTCTCGTTGGCTCGTTGCTAAAACCGAGTCAAGGCTTCTTCTCACGAGGCCACATTCTCAACCCCCCCTTCCCCCCCAAGGACTTGCCCAGGGCGAGTCGCTCGTTATTAAGCCCCCAACGCAGATCAAAACTCTCAGGCTCTGGCTTACCAACCCGTCGGCTACAAGGTAGCAAAAATAAGTCGATGTGATATCTCTGTTGCTTTTTCTTTCTCCGTGGGCTAGAGCAATGCAGTCAGCCAACGGCGATGGCTTCAATGCTCCCAGCGCCGTCCTGGGTCGAGGAACGCCAGGTACCTCAAGGCACGATGGATCTGGAGCTTGAGGTCATTCTGCATTCTGCTGCAGCTCGCATTAGGCACCTAAAAAAGCTACCTGTATGCACTCAAATCAGATCGTTGACTCACATTCCCGTACCTCCTTGATCTCCAACACGTATGCAGGTATAAGCAGGCATGGGTAGATATGTGGTTAGTCCAGACATGAGATATGACAGACAAGTGCTACGTCCGGCGAGTTGCGGTGCTTCCTCTCGATTATTACATACCTACCTACCTATAGTATGTGTAAAATTACATGCGCAGCCTCAACGACCCTCAACCTACCATTTTCGTTTCCGCGCTTGTTTTGTAAACTTTCTGGAAAGCTACATAGTCATCCCGGTCCTTCGGGTAGCCGTGCTGTGGACAGCGTTACCGTAGCCATCAAATCCTCCTGTCGTTAGTCCCCCCTCTATCACGCCACCAAAGAACAACCCTCTTCCCAGGCGAGAGGAAGAGAGGAAGAGGGGAGAAGAAGCTGCGCCAGTCAGCGGACTGGGCCAGCTAGACCCGTCGATTACGAAGCCCATATCACAAGTATCAACATCAGGTTGATTATCTATCGATTTTGGACCTGGCCTCTCTCTAAAATAGGAAGAAGCTCATGGTCCCATTCAAGGTACATATCATCTCAGCCCTAACCTAGGTTATTCAAGTGCATACATATGTATACGTTACCTAAGGAAGACTCGATTCCCGATCAGGATTCTCGAAACAAGCCCACAAGAGCTCTACCTCGTGGATACCGACGATAATGAACTACCTGGCTTGAATTCATCTCTCGCTCAACAGAACCGGCCTCCTCTTCTCACATGTAAAATCATAGCCAAACCTTTCCTCTACACGTGAAGGTCAACGTAGAAAGACGCAGCAGAGAAGACGCCCGGGGTCTCCATTATCCTCGCATATACAACCCATCACAGTTCCCTATGTCACAACACTGACAAGAACTCTTACCCAGGTTAGGTACCTACATAGCTATCAAGGTAGAACAGCCGCCTGCGACCGGCCCGTTCCCTGTCCATCCTTAAACCTAGTAGCGGGCCCAACACCTACGAGGCCTGAAGCGCAGTACTTCTGCCCCCCCCCCTGCCCCGGCGCCCGCGCGCTTTTCTTCACGACCCGCCCTTGGTCCAAGTCGAAACGCCGACTGCTATTTCAGTATATTCTGTTCACTCACTTACTTACTTACTTACTTGCTTACTTAATTCATCTCAACTGCCTGAAGCTACTAATGACGGTAAACGCAAATCAACCTCTATTCCGTCGAAGCTTGCGCCGCGAAACTCCACCGGACGCTCGATAAACGAATGAAACCCCAGTCTTCTTAGCCGCTCTGTGACGCTGTCTCGAATGCAAGGTTGACCCTCTTCAAGCATAACCCCCCCGCCAGCAGCCCACTAAGCCCCCCCAAGCCCACCTGGCTTTTGGCACCTGGTCCGGTCAAGGCACGGGGCATCTTACAGCTTGTGCGATCTCCGTGGTGGGGAACTGTCACCCTCTGCCAGCGGCATCACTCTTCGCATCCCACATTCAACCTTTCTCAACAACGCTGTGTGTTGTGTCGTCTTCACCACCAGCAAGTAGCTCCATACCTTGTCTTGACCGGCCCGCCCGTCGCCGTGAGCGCTAAACAAGCAACAGTGCCGCTCACCGTCATACGAGACATTTTATTTATTCAATACTTTGCAGGTCAGAGGTACAGACTCTATCTATTTAACACCTTTGTTTGAGACATCCTGGTCATATCTTTTTTTGTCCGACCATCCTTCTTCAGCAGCCTAGCCTTGCGCCCACGCTTCCGGTTCGTCCTCAGTTCGTCCTCAACTTCCTCATCTATACAGCAGCCGACGATCCGGTCGTTCGACGTTGAGCCATCACCATACACAAAGCATCGATCGCCAAGCACATTACCTGTTCGCCGGCACCATGGCAGGATTATTTCGCAAAGTATATGACTGGTTGCTTAGAACATTTTGGTGAGTCCGCCGGTGCGCTTCAGAATCACGGGGCCTATTCTCCTCCATGATCGCATTTGCATGCGCCGTCTGCGCGGGTCGTAGACTGATAGCCATCGATAGGGCGAGCGAGATGGATGTGACGATGATAGGCCTAGAGAACGCGGGAAAGACATCGCTGCTTCGGGTGTTATCTGTACGTATATGTATGCCCCAGTTGTGTCGCTCATCCCAAACCACCGCTGACATTTGGGCCCATAGGGAGGCGAGTTCACGATCGAGTAAGCGACTTACCCTTCCAAACGATCCGCGTATCCTCCAGCACGCAACATAGGTCATACTTCTGTCCCTCTCGACTGATCCATGTAGTTCAATCCCCACTGTCGGCTTCAACATGAAGCGGGTACAACGTGGTCATGTGACAATCAAGTGTTGGGACTTGGGAGGCCAGCCTCGTTTTAGACCGATGTGGGAAAGGTATTGTCGCGGCGTGAGTGCGATTATCTTCATCGTTGACATAGCGGACGGCGTCAAATTACCTGTGGCCAAAGATGAGCTTCATTCCCTCATGTCACAAAAGACCCTTGACGGCATCCCCTTGCTTGTACTTGGTAACAAGTCCGACCTGCCCAACAAGATCTCGGTCGATGAGCTCATCGACTCCTTGGATCTAAAGACCATAGCACACCGAGAAGTGTCCTGCTACGGTATAAGTGCAAAGGAGGAGACCAACTTAGAGGCCGTGGTGCAGTGGCTTATGAAGTGGGCAAACAGATAAGCCGACTTGGATCTTGCCCACGGTGTCGCGCAAACTAGGATGCCGTCTCTGCCCCTTCCATGTTATCTTCCTTTCCCAACGTCTTGCAACAGTTTGATGCATTTCCAATGAAGCTCATGATATCCCGAGACCTGGAAGTGGTTTCATTTCCCCGGCCGGCAACGACCTAATATATAAGATTTCCGTCGTGGGCCGGCGAAAGGAGTGTTGCCGTTGCTGCCAGGGCGTTTCCAACCCCTTCAGGCCGCATGTTATGATATTCCAATGTCTCGACGGACGTCATCTGCTGGGCGCGGTCTCACTGCGTTAAGATGCAAATAGCGTCGACAATCGTGGGGTCCGAAGTGCTAGAGTAAAGAGTGGGTGCCTTCCCATGGGAGGGATTTCGACCTGTTAAAGAGCGATGGCGATCGGATACGGTTAAGAACCAGCACACTGCTGGTCAGGCAACGAGGCTCTTTGTATTTAGGAGTATTTTCTGATGAGATCAATGACGATTCATGACACGATTTAGAATCAAACGCGCATAGGACAGCCAGGAGATTGCCTGGTTAAGTTGTATAAAATGAGAGAATATAATGAAAGGGGCGTGGAGAAGAAATGCCTGAATCGATCTGTCGAAGACTTGTCACTTGACAGAAAGGACGAGGAATGCAAAGAAGAGTAGAAGGACCCTGCCCTCCCCCCAGGGGAATTTCTCTGACGAACGGAGGGAGAGGGAATTTAAAAAAACGGAGAAAAGAGCTGAGCTGATACTGGGTAGAACGAAGGGGGGAGATCAGGATGCTTTTGAAAGGGCTACACGCGCGCCGACACACACACACTACACACACACACCACACCTCTCAGCATGCGGTGATGCGTTGGCAAAGTCTTTAACCTAGGCGTAGTCGCGACAGGGGCGGTAGGTTAGTGATTGGCTCCGGGATGACCATGCCGGGGCGCAACGTGGACTCGCTTCAAGGCAATAATTATGTGCTGGCAAAACCACAAAAGTGGGTGGGTAGGTAGGAGGGTAGGTAGGTAGGTAGGTAGGTAGTGTGCATTTGTTGGAGCGCTTCGTGTTGTGTGTTTTTTTTTCTGGGGGAGGGGGGTTTCGTTCGCTCCCGTTTGTTGTTGAGATGCAAACCGACCGTGTTGCGGAAGACGAGGATTTGGTGAAAATTTGTGCCACCAACTAACTCCCCGACGACAAATGTGAAGAGGGCTGTTGAAGAGATGAGAGAGGGAAGACGGATTGAAGTATAGCAGCAACTTGAGGTATTGATTTCTTCTCTCCTGGCTCTGATAGGTATAGTCCATTTCGAGAAGAAACGGGGAATGCGAACGCTCAGATAATAATACTAATAAGAGGGTTGGTTTACCTGAGAAAGTAGGCATGTATCCAGGTATCTACATGTAGACTTTGCGAGTTCTTAGCTGTGCTGCTGTAGTAATAGGCAGGTGGGCGTCACATCAGGGCACGCTCGCGGTCTCGGAGAATTTTGACGTGGCAGCAGTTCATTAGACAGCTCAGTTTTCTACTTACACTAGGGGGAGATTAGGTGGTTCTGGTTTTTTGCGGGCTCCGTGATCCTCTCGCCTCTCTCCCGTTCTTACCAGCTTTTTCCCATACTTACACTAGAATAATGAGACATCTTAGTTGAAACACTTGTGCTGTCTCCCGAGTTTCCTCCACAAGACTTGGTTTTGTGAAACCTCTGTAACTCGGGCTCCCCACCTCCCAAGGAAGGTAGATATTGTCAAGGCGTGTCAATTCGAACATAGATTATAGTTATACGGCCCTATCTTTCTAAGTTGCGCATCTTCTCTCACTGGCCCGCCCGGTTCAGCTAATGAGTAAGAGCGACGAAATAGAACGCACATATGCTATGTACAGAAAGGTGTACAGAAAGAAAGACGAGCCGCGATCTTGGTGATGGCCAATGTCGGGCAATGCGGATAGGTAACATGAGGACTTACCCATGACCATGGTGTACGTACCACCACGCATGAGGCAAGGGAGATCAATTCTTCATCACGGGCAGCCTGTGGGATTTCACGCTGCTACCCGAACAACTGAACACCTGAACAGTTTGAACTGGACTGGACCACCATTTAAATCCCAATCCAGCGAGTAACCGCAATCCCGTCGGCCTATATCCTAATCACGTCATCGGATCCAATGGCGATGAAACCACTGCGAGGTGGCATACGCTCGATAGCCGTGTCATTGGGGTTTTGTCATTGGAACCGGGATTCCAAATCCATACCGAGTCGTGTTACGTGTATGAGGGTGTCGCAGCAGGTCCAATGACAGATCAAGGCTCGCTCAGCCTTGATTGCGGAGCCGATAAGTGAGCTCTCCTCCCGTCGGTAGTTTGGGCTGGCTGGCTGCTCTACTGTACTTACACCACAGCAGTTTAAGCACTTTTATTGAGAGATTTACGTAGGTAGTAGATACCTAGGTTAGGTAGTTAGCAGGGAAAGGAGGTCATACATAATTTTCAACTGTTCGAAACGGTGCACTAGATAGTTAGTAGGATGGGGGATGCAACAACAGCAACAATGCTCGGTCATGACAGCTTCCGAAGACGTTTTGGAATTCGTTTCTCTGTTCTGTCCTGTAACTACCTAGTGCTCAATGCTCAGTGCTCAGTGCTCGGGTCAGCACAAGGACAGCAGTAATTTTGCAGGTGCCCACTAACTAGGTATCAACGCCCAGAAGAGGTAGTTGGAAGGCCAAGGCCTGTCAAACCTTGGAAACATGGCACAGCCACAGACCAGTCCAACTCAAAGCCCAAATCAGCTGGCAAGCTGACAATCTAACTGAATCCTCACCTGCTCTGCCACGCACGCCAGTCTTTCTATGGTACTAGCCGGCATCCGGCTTTCCCCAGCAGCGAGCAACAGAACTAAAAGACCCTTGCTGCACGTTGCATTCCTTTCCTTGTGCTTGGTCCTGTTAGTTAGGTGAATGACGGATGACGACGAGAGAAGCTGTCCTTTAAAACCATCATCATCACACACACCTCCACCTTTTCTGTTTCATCTCTCATTGCAACAAAAAGCTTCGATTTTCTTCTTCTTCAAAAAGCCTCCATCATATACGTACCCAGAGACCAACTGTACAGATCATCATCAACAACACCACGACATCTGCACTACACACTACCTACACACTACAGTACACTAGTGCACCGGATAGCGCTATCTGGCTTAGTGGACCCCAGTCCCCAACGTCACTGAGTGCTACATACCTACTGCCTCAAGGCTATCATCGTACTACCTACAACAACAACAACATTAATTCCCCGTGAGGGTCATTTCCCATCGAGAAGATGGCGCCCATTTTAGAGCAGGTCAGCGCCGCCATGTTCCAGAAACGCGACCTATGTTCGTATGGTCAATACTACGACAATTACAGCAATCGATGTGTTCACGGGAGCACCTGGTATTGGTATGGCCGCTGGATTTTCGCCGCCGTCGTCATCGCGCTTTTCTTATTGATATTCTTTCTCTGGGCGTAAGTAACCTAACCTACAAACCTGCCTCTGGCCGCCATCCGCACATGTTCAAAGAGCAAGCACTGACGCGACAGCAGCTGCGTCAACTCTCGCCGTCGCCGCCGCGCAGGGCAGAGACCCATGTACGGCACCGGTTGGATGGCGCCTCAGCCCCAATATTATAACAACCCACATGCATACAACCAGCCGCCGCCAGCCTATGGGGCGCCCGCACAGTCGTATCCCATGGATAACCACTACCAGACTACTAACGGCCACTACGGTCAACAATCGAGCGGCATCGAGCCTCCCAAGAATGTGTACGGTGGCGATTACGCTCCTCCTGCTGGTCCACCGCCAACCAAGTAGTACTACTCCTATTACCACTAAGGAATTGAGGACGGTTGGCGGGTCGAAATATGCACGATGAAACGTTGTTCCGTGTATATGGACATGAGGGATTCTGTACTCTTGCGTGGGATCGGGCGTTGTCGGTTTTATATCGCCTCGAGGCTGGCTAATTTTATACTGGAGTTGGTAGGCACACGGGTCATGAAATTCAAGAATGCCACTGCTTTCCACGTTGGCAACGAAAAGGCACACCTTTGACGAAAATAGAATACATAATATCTCATCGTTTTATATGATGTTTCCGTATATCACAACCAACCAAAAAAAAATAAAAGAAAGAATTTGAACACATTAATCTCGTCTGAGAATCTAACGCGTCCGTCCATCTTAAGTGAAACTTTTTATAATTCGTCAACCCATTCTAGAGAACGCGCTATGCAAGGCCTCAATCTTGGCTCTAAAACTTATCAGTCCATTTAGCCTTCGCTCCAAATTGATGAGTCGGCGCAAATCAAATCCCGTAAATACCTTTTCACATCATCCATGCAACAAAATAGACCCTTGAAGTTTTCCTGTAAACACCAGTAGACAGATATATATCTCTCAGTAAGCGATCGGCGTGCTAAGTGGGCTACTGCGATATTCAGGACCTCTCTTACCAGGAGGCCTCCCGCTTATTATCACCCTGATATGGAATAGACAGTCTTGACAATCTGACAAGCATGACTACCGTATTTATTGTCTCCAACTGCGCCTCACAATTAAATCCAGTATCATATAATAAGGCGTGGGGACATCGCACCATGCACAACTTTGAGCCTCGTTAATTAGGCACACGATTACTGACAGCGTGTGTGTTTTACAATGCAACCGACCGAATGAGTGCCTTGGATTTTTACTGTGTTATAAGACCAAACCCAGCCTTCATCTGCCTTGTGCTAGTGGTCTTCTCTATATTATTTGTATCTGAGGTACATTAGTTCCCACGATCAAGACAAGTATTATACAATAGATAGACAACCCAGATATCTTAAACAACACCAGGTTGTAACTATATTGCGGAGTTCAGCAAACAACCTTTGAAAGCTTTTGTGTTTGGGAGTGCTTCAGTTATGGTAGGCGACTTAGTCCAAAACTGCGAACTGAACGACATGAAACTTGACAGCAACAAAGCGGCTACTTATCGCAAACAGATACTTATCATAGTTTCTCTCACTTTCTAAAGTATCCGGCTTTGCCTCTATGAATCATATAAAAAAAGTAGTTCTTTGAAAGAGTATGCAAGTATGATAGATTGCGGTAAATAGCACACATGTTTTTACCCGTGCGTGGAACAGGATGTGTTTCCTCTAGAGACAAACTTCTTTCTTTGTCCCTGGCAGCAGATAATAGGCACCAAGTGAATTTATGGACTTAATATAAAGCACCTCGCAATGGATGTGCTAATAGGATAGACCAGACCTTTAGAAATACCATACTTAAATGTTTCTGAACAATTGAAACTTGGATATCCTCGTCTCTAACATCTTCTTCCTTACTGATGGTTCCCGTGCTAAATATTTATCGCTCAAATATATAGAGGACTTCATTCAATGAGGTCAATACTGAAGATATATGGCTGCGATATCTCCTCCCTGTACGTAAGAGTGCCTCGGGCTCTTCTGTCTTCCTAACCATAACCCGTTTTTTTGAACAAAGACACACCTTGCATATAGCGTTAATGTAATCTCTAGCACCATATCAGAGTAGTCAGAACGTGCCTCAGGCCATAGAAACCTGCAGACACGGAGGTATGCTAGATAACTGCGAGGGCGAAAGATGATAATATTCTGGTGCTATCGATGCTGCTATTTCTGCTCGGTCTGGATCACAGATATGTATACAGGCTAGCATATATCTCACGGACTTGTTGTGGTATGGTTATTCGGGTTCCGAGTCAGACGTTGCATCTTCCTATCGCCGCGATCTGCTTCTCCAGGTGCTTAATCAAGTTCACTTCCTTACTGCTAGTCCGTTGCCTAAGCAATAACCATGTACTCGAGGTCTGAGGTTAACGAACCTGTTTCCTTCCTTTGGTATCTGCACCAGCACCTACACTGCACCGCACAGCTGCGACACAATCTTCGTTGCCGCACAAACGTCGATATTATTCACCTTGTCTAACAAACCCAGCTTGAAAGCTACGCACCTGCGTGCCTACCTTCCTGTTAATTTCCCTACTCCTCTCATCCACAAGACTCCCCAGTTCTAGCATACCTTGCACTTCAAAAACCCACCTGTTCAGGTATCCATTCATCTCCCTAACACCTTCAAAGCTATTGCAAAGAAAGAACATGTGCTTTGAAACCAGCATCACCTACGCGTGCGGTCACTGGGACACCGTTGTCACCCCATGCGGTTTCCGAGACACGACGAGATGCCAGCTCCGCAGACTTTCGCCTAAGATATTGGCCTGGTATTGCAGCCCGGCATGCCCTGGCGTCAGCGTCTGGTCGCCGCCGCAGCAGTTTAGCTGGAAGCTTGTCACGTCCAGGTCGCTACCGGTGAGTAGGTATCCGTTCACAAGTTTCGAGCAGCCTCCTGCTCCTGCTCCTCCTGCTACGCCAATCTACAACATGGCGGAGCAGAACGCATCGTCTCTCTATACACAGAATCCCAACATGTCAGCTGGTAGAAGGCAACCCTATAACACTCCAACTCAAGACATGCTAAACCTGGCACGAGCTCCTTACATCCACAACACATCAAATCTAACCATCGGCACTGGTACCTCTGTTTCTTCGCGTGGAATGACTGGTCAATGCCTGATCACCCGCTGGCAACCATTCCAGCCCGTGTTCTATAGAGGAACTCCGTCGAAAGTGGCAAGTGCCAAAAGGGGAGCACAATCTCCTGCTTACCAAGAGGCGTTCCCATCTCCATATAGACCTCGAATGCCCGAAGCTTGGATGTATGAAGATGGCCAACAGCCACTGCCCAATGTCGTTAGCCAAAACTGTAAGTTCATGATCGATCTCTGTAAATATTGTCTTCTCTTTCAGATACACCCCCCCCCCCCCCCTCACCCTTTCCATGCTCCGCTTCGACCCTCATCATATGGAGCCTTCGCTGATAAGTCCTCCTCCCTATTGAATAGCCCAGTATTACGTCAAGGCCGCCAAGAAAGTTAATGAAGCTAAAGGCTCCAACGGTCGAGCAGCATCCGTATCTTACGCTACGTGCATGGTGAACGGGTGTTCCTCAGATACCAGTGAGACCCTTGTCAGCGGCGACGACAACGAGGACAACAGTGACGGTGCCGGGTATGGCATGAACAGTTCCGATGGCGTCATCGATACTCGGACTACTGCTTGTTATAATGGCTACTACAATAACATCGTAGCTGGAGTCGACGTCGACAATAGTCTACACATTGACAACGAAGGCCGCTTCCATCTGGGTCCGCAGTGGCAAGTCCCCAGCTCCAATAGCGCGCGATCCAAGGCTGGGCCCAGACTCGGCAAGGCTTCCGTTTGGTCGGAATGGTCTGAACCGACATTGAACAGCGCCGCGTCTGCTTCCAGATCTGAGCTCGATACCATGTTTCCAGACGACGTCATGTCGGATCGGATGCAAACCTTGGATCTGGCAAATCTACACAGACCCCACGGGCGGATCGCAGGTCCGGGAGACAACCCCATGAGAGAAGGCTCCCGCGGCTATGAAAGTCGTGCACAGTGCCGAGTTACCCCGGCTCCTCTGACAGCAGCTCTCAGCTGTCATAACTACTCGCGCTCCGAGACAGAGGATAGCGACAACTGTGTTGTGACCAACAAAGGGTCCAGTGGTGGCCTTGGTGGTGAAGGCTCCCAGAACCATCGAGACTATGGACAATACCAAGCTACTCCGGCCACTCATGTAGCTGCCTGGAGCTATTATGGCGGCTTTGAGACGGACGACGACTGTTTTGTGTTAAAGGAGGCTCCCAACACTGTTGACCTTTCGATGCGGGGTGCCCATTAAACCTGGTCTCAATCTCTAAAAGATGAAAATCGAGTTTTGGTTGATCAATCCATCATCGAGCGAGTGAGGGGTGAAAATGGAGAATGGGACTTCACACCCTTTGTACTATAAGATTAGGAAAAGACCAAATGTGGAGGGTTGGTCAGAAAGGGGATCTTCGGAGTTACAGAAAAGGAAGTAATACTTTTGGAAGGCCGTGCGAGTAAGTTGAGAACTAAAATCTCGAGCATGAGGCTATATCATCTCTCGCTCGGAGATTGAAGGGCTGGGGCGCATCACTGCCCGTGTATGAACAGAGCTTTGAAGTCTAGTCGAAAATATGAAGATGCGTTAACATCAGATCTTGTGAGCGATTATGTGAGTGCAACGGTGACGAGGATACTAGCAATAGACAGCGGACAACAAGCAGAGATCTCGGGGTGTTAAACAAAAAAAACATCCAGTTACAACAAGGTATCAAGTATGCAATCCAACTATACATTAGCCTGCTGCAGCAGTGCTTTCTTCATTCGTCGCTGTCGTCGTGCGCAAAGCGCTTGAAGATTTGCCCCAAACTCCTTTGAACGCCAAGCCCCTTTCAGCAGCCGACCCAATGCCCACCCTATATGCGTATCCACAAGTCGAGAGATAGGGCTTATGGCTCTAGCCTTCGTAGATGCAGAAATAGGAGAGAAAAGAGACGAGTCTACTCAATCATTATACTCCTTCCCAAGCGTGCTGCTGTCGAGTGTCTTGTGCTGGTTTGTAGGTTCGATATCCAGGATATGCTGTACCTCCATTTGCGCTCTGAGCCGGAGCTGGACTAGACCGAGCGTATCCAGAATTAAAGTCAAATCCACCATTGTTTCGAATGGGTGATGTTGGAAGCGGTGCCTGAACGTATTGTTCTGGTGCCGCGTTTATGAAATCATCATGGGTATCGTTCGAATACCCTTGGCGAGAAGACACCGGATAGTGTCCGGGGTACTCATCCTGTGGGTGGGAACGTTGCGGGGACCTGTAATCTGCTTGTAGGGCCGGTGATCTTCGAGCATTAGCATAGCCGTAACCCGCCTGTGCGCCAGGTGAGCCCATTCGCGGCGGGTTTCCGTAGCCAGGCTGAGGAGCTGGTGACCTCCGGTCACTACCATAACCATCATTGACCGGCATGCCACGATAGTCGTTGTTGTATGATGCGGGTGTGCCACTACGTCCGAATTCATCATTGTAGGGCCTAGGAGTTCGCGACTGGGGATATTGGGAGTAATCCTGGTCGACATTGGAACGATCGTAACCGTTGTAGTCTTGATGCGGCGTTCGTCGGCCCATCGCGCCAGCCGCCGCGGCTCCCGCTAGATTATTCATACCATTCGATACATGTTGCTGGCCGTATCCATGGTTATCGTATTCATCATAACCTTGTTGGTTCATACCGTAGGCGGCTGTATCATTATGCCCAGCTGCCGTGTATCCATTCGGGTTGCCGGAACCCGCCGGCAGACCGTAAGGTGACAATGCACGGGGTGATGTTGTAGCAGGTATATTAGCCAAGTTCATTTGCGACGAGTTCTGTACCGGCTTCTTTAATGGTTCCATCTCAACGGACTCTTCTTCGACCAGCACCTTTCTCGAGCTAGCCTCCTCCCAGCTAGGCATTGCAGGTAATGCGTCCGCGTGCTTCTTATTCCCGGTGTCGAACTCGGCATATTGTGGCCCGATCGGCTTCATCGAGTCGAAACCGGCGTGCATCGGGGCAGGGGAGCGATATGCTTGGTCGTGATTGGGAGGGACAAATGGTTCGTCCAGATATTTACTACGTTTGCCACGAGGAGGACTGCATAACCCGCAACATTCACCACAGCACTTCAGACAATAGCAGCATTCGCAGCAGCATGACAAGCCACAACAGCAACATCGGACGATGCACCAGACGATCGATAGAGCAATAAGGCCTCCGATAATGAACAGCGCAATGACAGGCCATCTGTACGAATCAGTTGGTGGTCTAATTTGTAGGGGAATTGAACGTACTTGCAGATTGCAGCCATGAAACAATTATCCCAACTGGAAAAAGCAGTCGCGGCGTCGGTGATATCGCCGGAAATGCTGTCTATGGATTGACGGCTCCCCAAAGCAGCGACGACGCTTCGCGAAAGCAGATCCGCGAATGCATCTCCCCAGCTGCCATTTTGGAGGCTGCGCTCCATCACCGTGCCGATGTGCGGCATCTTTCTCGAGTTGCCGTCCAATATATACCTGCGCGCGCTATTCGTTTTGCTAAAGACGGCTCACGCTTCTGAGACTTGCGACAATGCGATCATTGGCGTACTGTTTCAGAGCTGAGAAAGTCGGTAGCGGATGTCTGATCGTCTTCGAGCCATTCAAGGTCTTCCTGTCCCGCAGCGAACACAACTAATTAAGCTCATAAATGTGCGTGTTTGCCGTTCATACTCTACCGAGAGAATGGTGGACAACAATAGCATATAACCCCTATTAAAAAGAAAAAAAGGGAAAGAAAGAAATCCCGCTCGCCGCCAGAGTCCGGGGATGAGCGTGAAAAGAAATGGACCGACACAGAACGCAGATGATGTGTTGGCCCAACAAAGCGATTGTCGTAGAAGCCGAAGACTGATGATAATGACGATGATGATAAAAGCGATGGTAAAAGAATTGGCTTCAAAATTGCATCGCGCGATACCTGGGCTCAAAAGGAATGACTATCTACCAGAGTAAGGAACCGAGCACTTTGTTTTCGGGGTCGCTTCTCATGACCGAGAAGCAGAAGAAATGAAGAGCAGCGATCCCTAAATGCAAATTACTACCAAACCAGGTTACCTACATACTATAACAGGTAGCGGCTCGAGTGGTGCAAAGGCTGGGCGCCCTGGATTTAGTCTGCGTGAACCCCTGAAAACTGCCCCGCAGTCAAGCCAATGACCAATCCGGCACCCGTCCCGCCCGTCCCTCTTGTGCCTATATGTATATGTGCATTACAGTACTTACTTCTGACAGCGATACACGTTGGGCACATCGCTCACTAGGTACAGTAGATAAATGAGTAGTACATCTATGGATATCATTACACAGACAAAGGCTCGAAAGGCTTTCGGTCGACACGTCAATAGAACTAGCCACTTTATATATTTAGATACTTGGTCAGTATCCTGCATCTTGGCATCTCTGGAAGTGCCAATGCGAGGTCGGACTTGAAAACATCAAACTAGCCTTTCTAGTCGGATATACACTATATGTAGGTACTCCGTATAGTTACATATAGTTACATGTAGTTAATGTTCTAAAGATGGGGTTTACAGTTATACCGGGCTCTTACCGCTTTCAGCCTGAGCTTATGCAAAAGCTTAGGTAAGCTGAGAATAATGATTTGCATAACTTTATGGTAGTACATATATATGTATGTAGGGCAGATGTACAAGGTTCACACTTCAGTATCCATAACGAACGGATAGTAATAGCCATTGTACGAAAGATAGATGATTACCGGACCTCCGTATTGTACCTTCGTGGCAGTGAAGAAGTGAATAGTGGCCCACATCTGATAGGCGTCGAAGCCCCCTAGGTTACAGCGGTTGGCCTTTCTCTAGGTATGGCTTTGGCTTTCAAATTCGCCGGCTCGTGGGGGTGAAATCGATTTACGCCGGGAGAGACCAGGAGGGCAGCTTGGCCATGTAAGGTACAAATCGAATAATCGAACACCGATTCATGCTTGACAAAGGTAATTTGTTCACCGTCTCCCGTAAATGTAAGGATGAACTTGTCATCCCATTGACCTTTCGAACAGAAACGTTTAGTTCTCCTATGATCATTAGGTTTGGCGTGTATATACAAGTCTACGGGGAACACGGCCGGTATCATATGGTGGGCAATCATAAGATGTCTTCTTAGTCGGAGTCACCATTAGTTATGACGCTTTCCAAATATGATCGAATTAGCCGTGACCTTGGTGTTTCTATTTCTAGAGAGCTGAATACATAATGTCATTAGGTTTTGCCGCCCCCGAAGTCCTCACCCTTGTATTCGGCTTCCAGCACGATACCTTTGTACATTAGACTAACGCGTGAGGCGCCTTGAGATTGGCCATGCCCCCCGAACGAACCATAGGTAGGTATCATAGCCAGACAGGTCATGTGATAACGCTCCCTTGTCGCGCCCGTACTATTGATGCAACCAGCAAACAAACGCGCAATGACGTGTTCCGATGCAGTCAACACGCCAGCAGGACCGTTTGATGGCGTGTAACCACCAGCCACTCACTGCGATCTCGGTTCCCCTCAGCTCGAGATTGGGTTATGCCGGCAGGAGGCCGAGACATATTTGAAGCATGTGACTATGATAACCCGGACCAATTGGAAGCCAGTTGATCGAGACACGATGAGTAACTTTCGAAGCTACTAGAGCAAAGAATGCGTACTATTGAAGTGGGTGGCGCGCGTTTGTAACCCTTGGCAAGCCTCGACCCTTTCCAGCAAGGTGCCCTTTGCAAACGCGCTCTTCCTAATCATCACGGTCTCACTGCGTAGGATGAGTGATTCCAGCACTGGTTCTTAGCGCGATAAAACGTAACGGCCTCTTGCCACCCCTTAGACAGGCCTTGTCCAGGCACGGGCACAAAATAAGGCGGAAGAGCTGTGCTGGGAATCATCTGTGCAAGTACAGCTACAAGGCTATTATCATGGACGTCTATTGAGGGAAGCATTGCACAAGATATGATATCCGAAGGCGGCAATAATTAGCTTGTTTCGAAATTGGATGTTGGTTTGTGTAAGTCTGCATTATGTCTTGAGGGGTTTGTTTTTGGCGGTTTTGTTTTTGTCCGAGCTGAATTCTCTGTGTTACTTGCTTTGCATATTTTCGTGCGTGTTAAGACATAGGTCATGTTACCTAGTTAACTAGGTACTTAGGTACGTGTGCCACAACAATGTACTCTGTACTGCCTGTTTTATATAATATCCCATTCCTCATTCCTCTTCCCACACTCTCCTTTCTCATCCAATCTTCCAACTCTCATCCAATCTTCCAATCTTCCAGCTCTCATCCAACCGTCCAGCTCTCATCCCTCACCCAACACAAATTTTATTTGCCCACAGCTCTTTTCACCATGCCGTCATCCACACCAGCCGTTGTTGACATTCTTGCTTCCATCCAGCACCAGCTGGTTACGATAGACAAGAGGCTAGATACGATAGACAACAGGCTAGATACGATGGACAAGAACTTTCAGGGTCAGCTGGATACGTTGAGCGGGAAGTTCGACGCAATGGCTGAGGACAACAAGAAGATTATTGAGCGTCTTGATAGACAAGATGAACGTTTTTTGAGCTTGCAGCGGGTCTGCGATCTTGCCGAGTCTCGCCATGAGCAGGTACAGATGTCGTTGAAGAAACTGACGACGAAGGTTGACGCTCATGATGCTAAGATCGACGAATTTGGCAAAGAGATCAAAGCCATGAATGCTACGACCGACAAAGCGATCAAAGCCATGGAGAGTAGCATCGAAGTCATGAATACTAATATATCGGAGGTGACCCGTACAGTCCAAGAGACTAGGACCGAGTATAGACATATCAAGACTACGGTGGAGAACCTCACCAACAAGGTCGACAAGCATATAAGAGATTCCGGCATCACCATGGACAGCTTCAAGAAGAGCCTGAAGTCCATGTGAGCTACAAGCTATTTCATTTCTTAACCCAAGTTTGCTAACCAGTTGAACATTAGTGGTCTACCTAATCTGAGTGGTATACCTAATCTGAGTTCACTTCCCGTTCGGGATATTCAAGCCCAGTGGTAAGATCGAACCCTTTGAATAATACTGTTGGTTTGACATTGGCTCTATAGCTGACAGTGCTCATAGATTATTATGGTCTATACCTTTGGTGATTGAGGGACGAGCTGATAGGGATCGAGGGTGTTTGTTGGAAAATTGGAGAAACTTGAGTAGAAGAGGAGTCATTCGGGGTTTTGGTTTCTTTTTCTTATGACATGACATGATAGAGGGTTGGGACGTTGAGCCCAACCACTAGAGCTTTACCGCACTTTACCACAGAATGACCAGACTGTCATACCCATTCCTTCTCTCTTTTGTTCCGTTGGATTACTAGAGATCTGTTGAATGTAGGTGCAATGAATCCTTCGTTTCTAGAGGCAGACCTCTTCTGTGAGATCATTACCCTCCCGCTTTTCCATGAACTCAAATGCCTTCAACTCCATATACATATTCACCTCAAGCATTCCCACGTTTCCCTTACTGAGTGCGCCACTCCATCACCGCCTAGCATCGCACGGCTACGGATCAAAGCCGGCATGTCTGACAACACCGCGGCTCGATGGCCACCGCGACTGACTTAGTCCCGAAACACATCTGGCGTCCTATTCTCCCAGTCTAACTCCCCCCTGGTGGTTCCTGTTTTCGTCTTCTTCGTCGGGCCCCAATGATAGGTCATCTGCGCCGTTAGGTGGCGAAGCCCGCCCGGATCCTCGCCTCACACCCCGACAAGGTATCAAAAAGCCATCGGGAACAGCAGATGGTGGGTATCGACACGCAAGCACCGCATGGGCTGTCAAACTCTTATATAGCTGGTAACTTGTCTGCGGGATAATCTAGAGAAATGAGGCGCTTCATTCACGCGGGGTGTGCGGTTTACTGGTTTCCCTGGCCCTGTCTTGTGTTTCAATGTTATGGGGGCTCATTTTAGTTCATTTTTGAGGACCCGCTCCTTGCTCTGATGCGAATTGCTCAGATGTTACGTATGCCTCCGTTTGAGCGAAGGATGATGATAATACATTGACATGAACCCCGCTAAATTATGTGTTGGCGTGAGGTCGGATCTATTGATGGTTATATAAGCTATAAGCTGGCAGCACCTAGTGAGCATCAACCATCCAAATTTAACAGACTGCTTGTGTACTATTGATGATGATCTTTTAAATTTTACAGCATCCCGGTTATTTAGTGGTGTAAGGTCAATGTGATAGGTAACTTGAGGTTTAACTACAGTCTCTTAGCCACGAGCTAAGCCCTGCCCCCACACCGTTAGACCGTGGGAAAAAAACATTTTTCGATCTCATCATTGGTGATAATGATATCGTGAACTGCTGGTGTTTTGGAATGTTCAAGCTCAGCTTGGGCCCTCGTTAGCCCTCAGCCGTGCCTCCAGCTCTTTAATGCTCGGCGGCTTAATGAAAACATATCGCGCATCCAACCCGGTACGTATTTTCATTTGCGTTACACTCTACATCTCAATTTCCTATGAGACTATCATGCTTTCTGCAGTTTGTTCTGCGATACTTTGTTTGCTGGTGCTGTAGTAATGGTCGTTAAGAACCTCAAATCCATGAGAGACAGTGGAAGCGAAAACGTTGGGATGCCCATCAAAAAGTTTTTGAGCTAGTATTGCTTTGCCGATGCCTGAAGGTCCGTGATTCCGAAATCAGTTTTCGCAGTTCGATTTTGGTCTTCGGCTTGAGGAGTAATCGGTATGCCAGGAGCCGTGACTAGAAGAGGTCCGGCTAGGGTGTTTGCTTGCTTTAGAGTTCGGATATCCGGATCAAAGGTTCGCGAAGTCTTGATTGTCACAGACACAATATATTGAAACATGGCGATGTGATGACATACGGAATCTAATTCGTCGTACCAATCGACCGAGATAAGAATGCTACCTGTCCCGAGGACGGTAGGTGTGTCATTATCAGTGGTTATAGCATTCACGCATCGGATCTCCTAAAGTCCATTTGAAACTATCAACCTACGGCTACCGTTGTTCATTTTCGTCTAACCGTGATGAATAGCAGTTAGATATTTCAGGCCGGGACGGCATCCATGATACCTATCATCAAGACCAACACTGTTGTACCTGCGTGGTTCAAATCGCCGTTTTCAATACATTAAACAGTCTAACAGAAATATGTTATATCCTCAACTCTAACACCGGGTGCCCAAGGAGCAAAAGTTCTCTATAACATCCACACAATAGCAGAACAAGAGATCAATATACTGATAACCACTTGAATAGCCAATTAGCTTAGGTTTTCGCTGTTAATGGGCTTGCATTTCATCCACCTTAAAAGATCGATTACGTCCACAATCACCTCGGCAATATCATTGGACCTCAGGCGACGATTATCAAAGTGAACCCGTGCAGATTTAGAACGATAGTGTAGATAACTACCTATAATTACCGCATTAGTTAAAGCAGTGAATATAATCACAACAATACTGGAGTGATTAACAGGAATATCGGCCTGGCCTGGAACCTTTTGACGAAAGATCTTGTGGCGCAGCAGCGTTAAGGCCATTAGAACCTCGCTCCGGAGGATACGACCTTCGGTTGGAACTCTAGTCTCGTTTAAGATACATCCGGGTCAGGCTTCGAGCCGGAAGACCCAATTAACATGGAATGACTGTGCTTGTCGGTTTCGTTGTAGACTGAAGCGTTCATCCGAACCGAGCAGGATATGAGATGTGTCGATGTGTGAATAACAGAGGGAAGTCCACACACACTACGCCACGTTGCTAAGCTAAGGACTTTTCCTGTCATCTTACAGAGGTAGACAGGCTCAGTCGCACGGCGAGATCTTCTTTGTTCGCTTAGGGAATGATTTGATAACTTGGGATCCTGATACTCAGTGCTCCTACACTACAGCGTATATTTTAGTACATAAGCTCATAACATCAACTCGTTACTAGCAAAGAAGCACAGCACGAAAGGTTTTCTGGGTTTAGAGGAAGACAGGTCCCTCATTAAACGCAATTCCCCCCCTTATCGCGTAATCTTCAAGCGGTGCGTGAGGATATTCCAAGTATACAACTGTACCGGGAGGACGAGAGGGTATATGTTCAGTCGCCGTCCCGAGAAGACCAAACTAAGCACCACCTTTGAGCTTAGAATCCCAGATCGTGCAAAATTTACAAAAATGGTTTCCGATTATTGCTACCAATGTACGCCGATATATATGCCAAGAGCTGCCGAGTCCTGTCACCACGCTCTATGTAGTACAGAAGGCCTGAATGAAACGCGAAAAATGCCTGCTTAATAAACCCATGCTGTAGTTCTTGTGGTAGCCTATTCGTGAGGAACTAATTCCGTACGGAGCAATTTGCCCCCTTCCGCTTGGCTCCTGCTACTTCCAACAACCGTCTGACCATCCAGGTCTGGGTCATATTCTTCGCGTCCATTCTTGCCATCCCTCCCCTTATTATCTTTGAACGTCGCGGACCTAGACATCCGGACGCTTTCGCTGCTTTCGCCGCTGTCAGACTCATCATCACTTTCGTCCCCAAACCCATCATCGAAGGGGTCTCTGTCGTCGGTCTCGTCTTGGGGTATCCGCTCATGCCCCGTCTCTTTCATCTTGATGAAGCTGTCAATGATGTAGTACTGGATGGCGTTCATGATGAGAGGGAATAACATCATGACGAAGAATATCTGTAGTCGCTCATTGCCCTCAGTCCATCCAAGCGCCCAATCCCCGACGCGTGAGATCCACGGTAGTATCAAGAATATCAGCAATACACATATCTTCATGCCGAATAGGCCGCAGAAATAGATAACGGACTGCTTCAGCCACCACCACACCCTCGGTGGGTTCCCGTAGTGTCCAGACCGTATCGATTCGTGCGGCTTGCCCAAAGGTGTGAAGGCGACAAGACCGGTTATCACGCGAAGCAGGACTATTAGGATGGGAATACCGATAGTAGTCTAAAAATATAGTCGATCTGGATCAGCCGCTATGATGTCATAGACGAGACGCATGCTGAACGACAACTTACATCGATAGCTAAGTTTAATAGGTAAAAGGAGCAAGGGTTAGGCACATAAGGGACGCCTTCCCTTCGGAGCATCCTCACGACAGTTTCTACGCCGGCTGGCTCCAACTTAATGGAAAACCGGCCGCTCGTGAGCATTGACATGAAGACGTTGGCGATATGCACCAAGACGGAACCAAATACTTGCTTGGACACATCGAAGAACCATATCTTGATCGGGCGCTGTGGCCGCTCGCGCCAGCGCTTGTAGACGAGAGAGAGTAGTGCTAGGCCGCCGAGGGCGAGCTGGACGAGGAGCGCGAAGGGACCGAGCAGTCTGCATTCGCCTTCACCACCGCTAAGTATGCCACCGACATTCTCGTCATAGGCGGCGGCAGCGACGGATGTTGCTGCGGCGGCTATCGTAGACGATGTGGCTGTGATAAGAAAGGCCATGTCTGAAGAGGACGACAGGGGTCTGGCGTCCATCGTTGCGGCCGACGAAGCGACAGCGGAGGCATCGACGGTAAAAGGTAGAGGCATCTGTCGGGTATGGTCTCGTCTCGTGACGCGCCTCGTGATGTGCTAGCACAAATGGAAATGCCTAGCCTAGAGGCACACAGAGATAGGGAGGCGAGGGGCACGAAGCTAGAGCAAGGAGGCGACGGTTCAGACGATCGACATTCGGCTTTGGCGGGCGGATCGCGGCTCTTAGTCTAGGGTGACTATTGTTGACCGTTGACCCCCCTTCTCGTAACGAGTGACCGGATGGATATCGATGGTATGGCCAGGGAAATGTAAAGGGTCCTAAAAGGTAGAGAGGTGACTGGCAGGATGCTAGTCGGATGAACTACGCATTTCCGACTCGAGAAGGAGAAGTTAAAGTGAGTATTTCATAGGGACGTATTGGAGTTCGTCGTCTCGAGCGGTGGCCTAGGGGCTGGAGGCTAGATCAACCCCTAGGCCACTACTGTCCTGTCCCGTCCCCAGTAAAACCCAGCCCTGTCAGGTATTCTTGGCACGCTAACTTGAGACCCACTGTACTTACATCAAATCCGCCGCAACGACTCACGTGACTACCGTCAGGATGACCCATCTTACTCATAGTAGCCCATTTTGCAACACTTCGACAACTAACAATATGCTTAAGCAGGCTACTAACATCGGGTTTCTCTTGTCACCTAGGTGTCTGTAGGCAACCCCCCCCCCTCGATGCATCAGGACCAGCACCCACGTTGCCATTTCCGTCAATAGGATACTTAACACGTAAATCTAATAGGTGGCTAATCAATATATTATAAATGAAGTGGTGTTGGACAGACAAATGCTTAAAGAATCTAAAGTCTCTAGTCGAATCGATACAATAGAAGTGCAACCCCTAGGTCCGTTGCAGAGATTTTGACAACTACCAGGTCTTTCTAGCAAATCTCTAGATTTAAATTAGTAGGTTCTTCGATTCCATTTGTAACAGCGGGATAGTAAGCTCCACAGGGTCACAATCCAGTTTATATTAGCAGATCCCAGTCTTCAGCAGCGCAAAAGGCATCAAGATAGTGAAAGGAAGGCACGTCAGACTCGTCTATCACACCTTTGCAGACCTTGCCGTCCAAGACAAACCCATAGCGACAGAACAAGCCAGCCATTCTAGTGATCTAGATCAAGCGTAGATCATCATCTGACAGGTTCTTGGCTTCCACCCGAAAGGTTTCCCAGAATATTCGCTACAGCTCGTGGCGGTTATCGTAGTAATGCCACCCTTCAGAATTCATATACCCGAGAATGTTCTCAAAGGCCCAGAGCGAAAATCCGAAGGGCAAAATCCTCGCGTCGGCCCAATCGATGATTCCTGTGATTCTTCCAGTTTCAGGGTCTATAAGGATGTTCATCTCACAGAGGTCTTGGTGACTGAGAACAAAAGGGAGAGTGTTGGAGAAGAATAACGGCTGCTCTTTGCGAACCCTATCTAGATTTGATGCGAAACGAAATGGTAGAGATCGATGAAGAAGATCGAACTTATCACGGAACTCTGCAAGCAAGGCAGATGTCTCACCCGGGGGTAACTGCTGGCTGTGGTTCCAAGACTGCGCGAAGAATCTATATACGATTAGACAAATCCACAAAGGGGGAGGGAGAGTTGCTAGACGAACTTGGCGAGGTCCGTCGCAGTGTTCCGCTGTCGGGCCGCAGAGTCTGGAGGCTGTCATGATATACGTAGCTCCTGGGACTTTATTCATCTCATATACATGGAGAGGCCGTGACTGGCCTATCGTCCCGTGATATTTACAACCAGCTACGAATTGCGGGTGAATGGTTTGGGCAAGATCAATGACAGACATGTCGAGCTCCGAATAATGAGTCCGGAACTAGAAGATCTTAGACTAATTAATCCCGGTTGCAAACGTGTAACTAAATGCTCCCTGAGTCTCAACCGGATGCGCCTGTCCTCCGACTTGTGAGAGCGCCAATTCCTCACATTGCTGTTTCGTCACGGTCATGTTCTCCTTAAAAAAGGAGCTGATTGCATTATCAAGATTGTAATAAGTTACCATTCCGTTAAAAGATAGCAAGTTGAGAAGCTTGAATGGACGGATGGAATCAAAACTAAAGAATCAAGATCTTCAGGGTATCGGTGGCTGAAGATAGGTAGGCTTAACGCCGTGAGGTGTAATATTACACGGCTTCATACGGATCTAGCTGTTAGAAGTCCTGGTCTTCGGTGTTTCCTCTGCGTAGCTGCGACAAGGGCGACGGTGGTAGCAAAAGGCGAGAAGGGAGGTCTAACAATCGCCTCGTTAGGGACCGCTTCTCTAATGTATAAATGCCCCCAAGAGGCGAATGCGCTAAGCCTAATTTGTCTTATATAGAACCGCCCTGCCAAGCGCGCCGGGTGACTCCACAATAATAAGCCCCACTCATATTATACTGTACTGTACTACGGAGTACAGCACAGCTGAATGTAGGCAGCCGGCCCCCGCCATTTATCTATTTATGGGTTAGAGGACAACAGGCGATCATACCGAGGACTTAAAAGTTCGAAAAATGTTGAATTTGAATAGTGACTTCATTGAGGGAAAAGAAAATCATCGTTATGAAACCAAGCACAGGTAACCTAAGTATTAGCACGTACCATAAAGATTGTTTATACTCGGAGGGGCTTCAAGGTTTGATGCATTATTCCGAATTGTATTTAAGGTGCAGAAGTCCTAGCAAGGCAGAGGGCATGTTTTCATTCTGATACAAAGACGAATATCTTTATCCGTGAAAATATCGTCACGGATATCTTAGTAATGAGCGCGTAGCTCCGCAAATGTTCCATAATACAACAGTTAGGTACAAGCCACTCTCCCTAAAAAACCATTGCCCGTCCGATCAGCGCCAAGATGGCTTGCATCGGCAGAATTAAAGAGTAAGAGTAACGGGCGCCGAAACAGGGCACAGTTGGGACGAATTATTGACGTCCCCGTACAATGCTGCCATAATTAGATGCGTGTGCCCGTAATCGTATGGTGCAGTTGGCTGACTCAGGAGACAGAAATCTTGGTCGGCCTCTGCGGAAGAAACCCACGCATAAAAGTCAGCGCTGCGTTTCGTGCGTGGCGGGCAACATCATCCGGCTTGTTTTTCTTTTTGTCCATCGCCGGGATCGGCTTTCCTTTCATCGACGACGTTGTCGTGGTGGTAGAGCTGGAGGAGGTAGAAGATGAAGACGGGACTGCAGACGGAGCGCGAGCACGAGTCTGGAGCCTATCCGCAGGCCCGTCTAATCGTCAATCGATACCATACTGTTTCTTGAGCTGACCTAAACTCTCCTGGCGGGTTTGTACGTCGTCTTTTGACTCCTTCATCTTGAGGGTCTTCTCGGGTTGGTGCCACAGTACTACATCTCCATCAGCTATTCTGTCACGCAGCTACAGCCCTACGTCAGACAACATACCGACTAGGTATCTATTTTGGAAGTTGAAGCCGTTCAGCTTCTCAAGAGCATTCTTTGCGTCCATCGCATTCCAGAAGACGACATAGGCGGTTCCTTTCGTTTCACCAGAAATACCCTTGCGAATTTGACTTGATGCCCGTTAGCTACACGAAACGGTACGACATAAGAGAATATACGCGTGTCAGTAAGTGGGCCGTACCGGATGATGCCCGTCTCGTCAGGGTCGAAGAGCTTGAAGAGGTCGCCGTCTGTGACTTCGTAGCTGGAAGACCATATGTCAGAACACTGTCGGCTGTAGGAGACGGTATTCGCTTAGCATCACGATGACTAACTTGAGGTTCTTGATAAATAAGACTCTGTATGATAGGACGTCAGTATGCCAGGTCGTTGAAGGACTTGCAAACATGGGCATATAAGGATTGGCGCAACTCACGGCAACTGCTCCGGGGCAAGCTTTCCGGCGCGACTCATATCTTGATGGCTGTAAAAGTCGTGGCTGCTAAGGGGGGTTCCTGGTAATTGCACGATAGTGGCTTTGCTTGAGGAGAGTGGATGTTGGGCTGAGGATCGGGGTAGAAGCCGATGCACGAGACGTGATTCAAGGGTATTGAGTTTGGAGAAGTGAGTCTCGATTGCCTAAGGACGGCGACCAGCACCATTACACGGACCGATCGGGGGGTGGAGCCCCACTTCTTTGATCTTCTCCGGCCACGTGATAAGAAGCAAAGGGATAAATACCTAACCCCACAGCAACGTGTCATCCATGGTTTGCTAATAAATCTTAATGTCTTAACTACCAACAATATAATCACAATAATAATATCTATTCGGTCTACTCCCTCAGTTAGAACGATGACGACGATGTGCTGTTAGAATCGCCACGCGTTGATGAAGCCGGGCAGTCGGGTTGGCATATGCCGTCGTACGAATGGCGCTTCCCAGCCAAACTATGTACCTATCCCCCCTAGTCGACGTTATACTCTTTATTGTACGCTGGACGGACGTGCATTTATTGTCGGACATAAGAAACTATTGCAGCGGAACTACTACCCGGATTCGATTTAACATATCATAACTTACCTGCACAGCGCTTTAACCCAGTTATGCGTATTTATTAAAAGTGGAGCACGCAGCTAGCAACTCGGAAAAGAGTGAATTGGAGGATTTATTGGGAGCAGAAACAGGCAGACGATGAAGCCTAGTGGGAGCCAACCATCGCGTTTGAATAGGCGTTTCGGGCTATACGTCATGCATTTAGGCAGTCGGTTTTATACATTATCTGTTGACTATCTAGAATCAACGTTCATTCCTCATTATCTCAAGTAGACTCTGGCTGTAAGATTCGGTCAACATCAGAAACAGTTCCAGCACTGCAAAGGCCCCCAAACGGCTCTTTCCGCAGTTAAATAGGACTTGGCGTGTCTAAAAAGAGTTAGTTTCCCCGCAATATTAGTTGCTGAAGCAAAACGACAAGCGCCTTTGCCTGCAGTCCGCATCACAATGTCAGTCTATGTTACATTCATCCATCAATTCACCAGACCGCAGAAACGAAACCGCAGCAGCCCAGGTCCTTACGATAACCCCTCGAAACAAGGCTCGACCAGCTCTCTTACTCACGGGCTACGACGACGAGGTTCTAAATTGCAGCAGCCACGCTTCGATTCTCTTCTACTTTCCTCGCACTGTCTCAGTCTCAACGTGGATACTGCTACAAGCTGCCTCCTTGCTCTACTCTTCATATAGTAGCTCGTGTCTTCTCCGTCCTCGCTGTGGCGGCCACCAGTATTCCTTGCCGCAGACTTATAACAGTTCACGACACTTGAGCAGTGATGGCTGTCCCGTAAACGGCTTGTAGCAGACTCATGCCATCTGCAATATCGCCCGAGTACTTGATGGCGTCGTCGCCGACCAGGAAACGGAGACGAGAGGACAATGGGGAGATCCAGATGCCATTGTATGCTCCCCTTTCCAAACACCATTTTTGCCATGTCAACTGACATCTGTTGTCCCGCCCCCCAGCAGCTCTACTACGCTCGAAGCATCTCAGAACCGCTTATCCACCATAAACAACAATGAACGATTTATCAAGCCATCAAATCGAGGCTCTGCCTCGCCCTTCGGTGTCCCGCGGAAGGTCATTGCCCTGCCTGTGAGCAAGAAATTCCGGATCGTTGGAGACCATCACCACAACCACCACCACCACGAACAGCTGCACAGCCATTACCTACATCACAACGACTTCCCTCCCTCGGCCCTCTTACAATCACAAGAATCCCACTTCTCTCACGCCCATCCCGAACAAGCTTCAGCCGCCTCCGCCTCCGCCTCACCATCGCAGACCCGACCCCCCACCGCCAGAACCAACTCTTCCACACTTCTGAGCCCGTGTCACATATGCCACCGGAAACCTACGAAGAAATCTGACCTCGACTCCTTTGGCGACTGTACGGGTTGTGGCGAACGGACATGTTTCGTCTGCTTACGCGTCTGTCAAGGATGGATACTAGCGCCGGATGGGGACGCACCTTACCACACACCGACCGAGGCAGAAGACTTATCAGCATCGTTCACTATGCAGGACGTGGATGACGAAGAGAGTGTCCGCAACCACGCCGAGAAAACTGCCGCTACACAAAAACCACACCAGAGGCTGAAGAAAGGCGAGGGAGGCGGAGACGGAGACGGAGACGCAGTTGGGAGTTGGAGCAGCCGTGGCCACCGTAGTGTCATCTGTAGTCGGTGCTGCGTCGAACAGGGGAGTGAGGGTGACGTCGTCTGTTTAGGGTGCTTGGCCGGGACGGAAGGAGCCTGAAAGGACGCCCCTATTACCTGGGTAGGCCAATAAGCGAAAGACAGCGACGCGTTACGTCGGTCAACGATGAATATACAGGCAAACGGCGCCTCGATATCGGAGGCCAGACAGGCCCTACGAATAATATTCTCAAGGCCTTAGAGAACGTATGGGATGATGCTACTAACGACATTGCTGAAGTATCAAAAAGGAGGCTGCTGCTGGCCTACTATCACACTTTCACCTGATTCGATTGGGGTTTGGAGAGGGTAGTTTTATAGGCGCCCCTTGGTCTCTAAGCATGGCCCCGGAGTATACTGCATGGCGTGGAAATAAGCATAACGTGGGGATGTGTTAGTTCCAGTTCGAGATATCACGAAACATCGCTGCTGGAAGAGGCGTATATATGGCTTCGTGGAAAACTATGTATCTATGAGAGAGCGCCCGTTCGGCTCGGACGGCCGCGATTTAATTCTAATACATTTGGCGCCCTAAGTTGAGAATAAAGCCACATCCGCTTATTCCTGGCAGCTCTCACATGTCCTCCTTCCGTTATCATCCCAATCTTGCCGTACTACAGCAGATATACGGGAAACGATGTAGTTAGCTCTTGCAGTCCCAATCAAACGCAGTGTTAGTTCGCCACATAACATTTACGAAGTTTTTCCTCCATACTCTATTTATGTGTTAGTGCTGTAAAAATAACATTCAGCTAGTTCCGTAACCTCGTCCGTACTCGTACATCCAAACCAGTCCCATCCGTTCATCCCTAAGCTGCGGAAGATGAACGGCTTAGTTGTACTGCATATACGTCGCGGTTGAGTTGAACTTGAGATTGCCCTTAATGACCTTGTCGACGGCACTCAGGAAGTCCTTCTCAGAAGCGACCTTTCTTCTGGCTCGAATGGCAAACATGCCTGCTTCAGTACATACACTTCGCAGCTCGGCACCTGTGGCGTTAGGGCAGAGACGCGAGATCAGCTCCCATCGGATATCTCTCTCGACTGACATGCTCTTCGCATGAATGCGTAGGATGTTGGCTCTGCCCTCGAGATCGGGGAGGGAGAACTCGATCTTTCGATCGATACGACCAGGTCGCATCAGGGCAGGGTCTAACGTAGACGGTCTGTTTGTAGCAAACATGACCTTAATGTTTCCCCGAGCATCAAAGCCATCTAATTGTGTGATCAATTCCAACATAGTTCTCTGGACTTCGTTGTCTCCGCCAGCGCCATCATCAAAACGAGCACCGCCGACAGCATCAATTTCGTCGAAGAAAATGATGCACGCCTTCTTCGTTCTTGCCATCTCAAAAAGCTCTCGGACCATTCTAGCGCCCTCACCAACGTACTTCTGGACCAGTTCACTGCCGATAACTCGAATAAATGTGGCGTCTGTTCGGTTCGCGACAGCTCGCGCGCAAAGGGTTTTGCCCGTGCCAGGGGGGCCGTACAGCAGAGCACCCTTCGGAGGGTCAATGCCCAAGTTGACAAAGCGTTCTGGCGATAATAGCGGCATCTCGACAACTTCTCTCAGCTTCTCCACCTGCTCCTTGCAGCCACCCACATCACCATACGTGACATCCGGTTTCTCTTCAACCGTCATCATGGTGACACTCGCATCGATCTTGGGCGGCAGAGGAAGCAGGATCTGGTACTTATTGCGATCAACGCCGACTCGCATACCCTCTTCGATATCGGTCGGCGAGACGCGCTCACCCAGCTGCACAACGAACTTGGCGATTTGCTTAACGTTAATCACATATTTGCTTTTTGACTCGTCCTTCTCATCCGCAATGATCTTAGTGCACCGCGCTACCTGAAGCGGCTGTTCTTCGGACATGCGTTGCCGGTCGGCGGCGACATCCCATAAATGTGGTGGAGCGAGCCCCGTATCGGATTCCTTGACACCAATCTTTTCGTCCACGCTTTGCTGTTTCTCTTTGATCTGCTGCTCTAACTTCTTGATCGCGGTTCCATAGGGCGCAGCACCATATGTCTTCAGAACTTGGATATCCCTGCCGTCGGGTTAGCATCTAGCGGGTCAAACTCGGAGCTGACGGCGATGCATACTCGTCGGAAAGGGGCTGGATCTTCTTCTCTTCTATTTCGTCATCGGCAAAGTTCTTTTTATACTTCTCCCAGTTCGACCCTGTAGCGGAAGGCTGAAGTTCATGATTAGCCAAGCCCCATGCTAGTGCCAAAGTACCGAGACGTACCATAGTGACGGTTTGGGCCTGCTGGTAAGAGCAAGCAAGCAAGATGATGTATATCGAGACGGAGGGGGGGAAAAATACAGGTCCGAAAATTAGAATGTACTGGCAATATACTGCGGGTTTCAGGCGGTGGTGACGAGAATGTGGACGGAGTGATGGTGTTTAGAAATAGTGATGATGGAATGGTCAGCTCTTTATTGCCTGGACGAAAGGGCGGGAGGTCTAGCTTGCTAGAAACTTAGGTAATCAGCAAGCTGTAAGGGAAGGTACGAGGCAAACAGGTACCTACGTATCTAGCTCCCTATGTAGGTAATCCAGCTCCCTAGATAGGTAGTCACGTCGTGTGGCGTGTAGAAGTGGCTGAGTGGCTGGGCTCCTAAATTCCACTCAAGTAGGTAAGTTTTACCAGAGTGATCAGACAAACTGAGGGTACCCCCCCCTTGCTCACCTGAGAGTCCCGAGCTTTTTGCGGGTATTTGTGGCGCATAAGGTACTTAACGCCACATACGCCACAATACGTTAGAATAATGGGTACTCAATAACATTACAACCACAAAACATAGAGATTATATTGCAAAAGGGCCGGCTGGGGCGAGGACCGGACCGTGAGGGACGGCGGCCGAGTTCCTAGAGGTCCAACCCTCCCGGGCGGAGCCCCTCTGGAAACTTGAAATTTATCGTTATTGCTGTTGCAATTGTACTTTGTGGATCCCGTTTACTTGCAAAAAGCACGGGACTCCCAGGTGAGCAAGGGGGGGGTACCCTCAGTTTGTCTGTAGACTCGTTTTACCATGATGTAACTGAACGATGCCAAGCTGAGCCACGCCGCTTTTACCTAAGCCCGAGCTGGGCCTCGTCTTGTATAATTCCGTTTAAGTACATCATTCTAAACCGTAACGAAAACTGGCTTTTTCCATAATTACGCAGTAAAACGTTTTTGACCCTGTCAGACTAACGGCTTATATGTTTGACCTAGACATGAAGAACGCCCCAGATAATGAGATTTCTACGTTTACAATGTCTCATTTTGGCATCAACTATCACGGTAGTAACCATAGGAGGCAGTGCTACAACGTTGATTGACTATGTGTAAGAATCTAAAGCAAGAAGAAAAGAAAAGGGGCTAGTGCACCAGTAGCTTAGTCACAGCCATGACATCAACTGTAAACATCGACAGTCTACTCTCAACTAGACATCTAATCAATTCCCAATACTTTATACACTTTTACCGGAATCTTCTTTCAAGGGCACAATGCGGTTGAGTACAATAGCGTTATCTGTGCTGTCCGAGTCTAGCGCCTGCCGCCAACCAAAGCGATTAGTACGAGGTTAACAGAACAAGGGTGACAGTCTACTTATACAAAACAGGGGACAATCACTTACAAAATAGGCTACACGCATAGCCTGGAACCGGACGCTTTCAGGTCCAAAGTCGCCGGTCTTCTCACCTTCCGCCTCGGGCCACGGCGCTCGACGGCGCACCTCATGGAAGCCGGCTTCAATCATGGCGTTTGGCCAGATCCTCTCACTCTCCGAGGCTAGATCAGTCAGGAATCCACCCGGAGCTGATGAGGGCTGTTCTGATTTGAATAAGGCCGTGTGGATGCGTACCTCGGCCGTAGGTGAGCCCTCGGGCACCCAATGGATGAATGTTTTGGGCTTCTTGGTATCTCTATCGAAGACGGCCCGGATCTCCTTGACCACGCCCGAGGTTTCGTCTGTTATGAAAGACACCGCCTTGATGGGGAACGGCATATGGAGCATGCCGACAGTTTTACCAGGAGCAAGGCGGAAGTAGTCCTTACTATCAACCTGCCGAAAGTCGGAGCGGTCAATATAGATTTTTTTCGTTAGCCTTAATTTATGGGATCCCATTTTAGGATCTTTGGGCGAAAAGGGAACGTCTAAATCTTGCTCCTCAATATCTTCGATCACTATTGGTACGGGATCGAGGACAAGCATAAGGCGAGGCACCGTCTTTTCTAGATATCGTCGGATAGATTGTTCAAAACGCTTCATTTCAATCGAGCTAGTGGCCGTAGTGACACCGAGTTCGTTGATGAAGGAAAGAAGCGCTCCTGGGGGTATACCCCGTCGCCGGATGGCTTTCAAGGTATACAGGCGTGGATCATCCCAATCACGAACGATGCCTTTCTCTATCAGGTTCCTTATATCTCTTTTGCTCATAATCGTACCCTTGAGATTTAAGCGACCGAACTCGCGTTGCATTGGCTGAAAGTTAACCAGAATCCTAATCGTATTAGCTTATATAAGAAAACGGGGACATCCACCATCTATCCCTTCTGGATAGAAAACATACTGATTTAGCCACGTATAACTCTCTCGCGACATTGTAAATTCGCTGGTGCATAAGCTGTGGGTGATACCTTCAAAGCTGTCGCATAAACAATGTGCAAAATCGTAGGTCGGGTATATCCGCCATTTAGTCCCTGTTCGAAAATGGGGCTCCTGGTTCTTAGGTATTCGGTATGCGGCGATATCCCACATCTGTGGGTTGGGGTTTTCCATGTCCTGCTTCATGCGAAGCCAGGCCGTCTGAGGCGCGTAATCGCCATCTCGCATGCCCCGGAACTTCTCAAGGTTGGTCCGAATCTCCTGCTTTGCATGTTCGCATCGATATCTCGGTTTCGACCCATCCTCGCCGCCACGTTGCATCTTAGTCTCGGCTTCGTTACAGTGACATACGTAAGCCTTCTCTTGCTTAATTAATTCCTCAGCAAGATCGTACAGACGCTGGAAGTTATCGGACGCATAAGTAATCTTAGCTGGCGTGAATCCCAGCCATCGAATGGTATCTTTAATGGAAACGAAATACTCTTCTTTCTCGGCATCGGGGTTCGTATCGTCAAACCTAAGATATTGGTGTCAGCATATTCGAACTGCCTTTTAGAGATCTGGTAAAATGTAACCTGAGGATCTATGAAATATTAGCCAACGTTTCCAAAGAGCCTCGAGCATATGTCTGACCGTTTTGCCCCCGTGATATCTTGCAAAGCCAAAGTTGATTGCAATCGCCTTAGCGTGCCCAAGCTAATTCGCAATATTAGTTTGCTGGGTGAACATGGAACATTGGCCTGAAAGCGGATATGTACATGAAGGTAGCCATTTGGTTCAGGCGGAAATCGCGTTACCACGTCCTTAGACGGGCGCAGCTTGAAGACTTCAGCTAGGAAACCTTGATTGAACATGGCATATGGGTCGATGTTGAACTCGTCTGATTTGACAACCCTGCTGCTAGTCGACGGTGTGTTAGTCGAGTGTTGACCGCGCGAAGCAGCCGTAGCAGCTTTCTTGGCTCGCTTCTGCAGACGCTTTTTTAACTCGTTCTTTGACACCATTTCCCCAGTCTCTTCGTCAAGTTGCAACTTAGCAGTGCTTTCGGTAATCGTGTCTGCCATTGTGTAGGGTGTTAGTCGATAAGAGAGTATGTTACAAGGAAGGGTACTGGGTTTTGTGACTGAGTTTTGTGACTGAGTAAAGAGCTTCAGGTTCGCAGCTCACGGTGTTTTGAGTCATACTGCTGCATGGTGGCACAACAACCAGAAGGAGGGCTACCCCTCTACTTATCAGATAAGGCTTGCTAAAACCACCCTACATCGTGCGTAGATGTCATCTGTTAATATAAGAATATATATTTATAAGTTAGACATAAGTCAGGTATTGCATTGTTCAGAGGAAACGGAATCAATTATACATGTACCTAGGTAGAGTAGTTAAACCGTTTTCAAGACCGTTTAAACCGTTCCAAGTAACGTTTTGCTGTCACTTGACTGAGCCGAGCCTGAGCAAAAGCGGCGTCTAGGCTAAGCCCAATCGGTTTGCGGCACAGAAAGTATCGATCCCTGTTGCTGTATCAGTCGACAACAAACACCATTCATTCTTCTGACACACAAACGACAAACGACAAACGACCGATTGATTACCTAGCCCACCCTGATACTCGCTCCGACAGGCATCAAGATCGTCGACGGACCGCCAAAATGAAGCTCGTCAGGTAAGCTTTGCCCCAGCCATCTCTACGCACCAAAGTGCTGAAACCAATGCTGCCAAGCTCCTCCGCCCACCGCGCCGATGCTGATGATGATGATGCCTCTCCAGATTCTTGATGAAATGCGCCAACGAGACGGTGACAATTGAATTAAAGAATGGTAAACGGCGCCCTTCTTCCTAACCGTACCTCCACTTGCAGCCCAGACTATTCATTCCACTGACACGTGCGGGCTGGCAGGCACAATTGTTCACGGCACCATCACATCGGTCTCGCCGCAGATGAACACGGCGCTGCGCACGGTAAAGATGACACCGCGCGGCCAGGACCCCCTCACCCTCGATACAATGAATATCCGCGGCTCGACGATCCGCTATTTCATCCTACCCGACTCGCTTCCGCTCGACACGCTCCTCATCGACGACTCCGTCAAACCCAAGAACAAGGCGCGGAAGGAGGTTGCCGACCGCGGTGGTCGGGGCGGCCCCGGACGCGGGCGCGGACGGGGACGTGGCAGAGGACGTGGCCGGGGCCGGTGAAGTAGGAACTAATCATCATTCCCATCATCGTTCTGTTGGTTATGGAGACGAGTGCTGGCGCGACGAGACAAACAAAACAAGCAATGAGAAGGAAGCAAGCACATGGTGGCAAATACCACTCGCCGATTACCTACTACCTTGCCTGCTGCTGGTTATTGAGAGATCACCACGCACCAATCCTCTTTGGAAAAGAGGTCGCTGGCCGATGTTTGCTTAATGCTCCCTGTTATCCCAATGCGCGGGAGAAGAAACGGAGGGATGGATCAATTTTAAGCGGCGTTAGAGGCTAGGAAACTGCAACAGCACAAAGAAAGAAATCAAATTTAAATTCAGTAAGCTGGCGGCTTCACTTTCAGTCTGGTGTATACGTGTGAGGCGGACCACATCAGGATCACCATGTCAGTACGACACGTATTAGAGGGAAAAAAAGCAAACTACGAATCTCCCTGAAGTCTTTGTAAAGGAGACTAACTGCGTCTAATGCACGTGCTTTTTCTCTCTTGTGTATTGTTTCTTCTAAGTGACTAATAACTCCCTCCATATCCGTATTATCTGCAATTTCTCCCAACCAGCCTGCTTCCCACTTGACCCCACCGTCTCAACCTGCCACCCGCCGCGACGCACACGCTCCTTGACTTCCTCGGGCTTATTCTGCGCGCACAGCAGCACGTACGCACACCCCTTGTCAGACAGCACGCGCGGCAGGCTATCGAGGAGCCGGTCCGTGGTCTCCATGCCGTCTCTCCCGCCCGCGTACGAGAGGGCCAGGAGATACGAGTCCTCTTCGAACGAGTCTCGAGATGATGACGGATCTCCCCGAGAAGGAAGCTCGGCCGTGGGCACATACGGCGGGTTGAACACCAGCACATCCACGCTGCGGTCCCGCAGCGGCGCCACGAGATCTCCCTGCACGGCCCCCAGGAACGCTGCGCCGGCGGTCGCCGCGTTGGACGAGACGGCCCTGCGGACCGTCTCCGTCGTCGCGGCGCAGGCGTGCGTGTTCATGTCCACCGCCCCCGTGAGGATGTTGCGGGTCCCGAAGATGGTCGATGCGTGCGCGGTCAGGAAGGCGATGACCACCCCCGAGCCGGGCCCGACCTCTATCACTAGGGGCGCCGGGGGCGACGATGATGTATTCGTAGTAGTGCTAGATCGGAAACGGCTTTGTAGAAATGCCGTCTCGGATGCTGACGAGAGTATGTCTAATAACAGGAAGGAATCTTCGGCTGGCTCGTAGACTCGCTCGTAAGCTACGTGTGATGTGTCTGGTGTCGGGAGCATCTTGTGTAAGCAAATGGAGATGGGAGAGATGGCTTTTTGAGATGATGGTGATGACGGTGGTCAGTTTTGCTTCGTTCGTTGGGATGAGTTTTTATATAAAAGTGGGCACGTGATGCTCCAAATATGCTATGTGAGAAAGGAGTCTCCGAGCAGAGTTATTTCTCACCCGACTATTGAGGTTCTCTTAGACATCAAAATAGGCAATTTGTGACATCTGTTCGAATATGGTTTAGAAAGATGTTTAGGTTCGTAGGTAGGTAGGTATTGGTAATCCACATTGACCTGATCGAACACCATCTTTTACCCTTCCTTCCCTGGTGTTGATGGATGAATCACCCCTTTCCAGGTTGCTTCTTCTAACTGCCCTAGTCTCAAGCTCTTGACCATGCTTCCGTCTGTAGTCGCCTAGGCGATTCCCAAGTATCACATTACTATCTGTCACCCATCATCATCCTCATTCAAATACAAAATGCTCATGAAACCAGGTCCTCTCCCCAACTTGTCCGATTCGGCCATCATAGTCCCAGTCGTCTCTCTACCTCGACTAACGCAGCCTATCATCTTCCTCACATAACGACACACTCGACGCCCGGGTCGCCCCTCGAAGGCCCGATTCCCCAACGACAGCGCTCGCGGACGTTGGTGATCATGCGCACGAGGTTGCGATCGTAGTATCCGGGCGTCGCGCACGCAGGACACAAGCCTACGATCTCGAGCTCGGGCGACGGCTCCCGGGCCACGCCGTCCCCGAAGACGCCGCAGTACGTAAATCCGTAGCCCGGCCAGCACGGCTGTCGGATCGCGAGCCAGTGGTGGCCGCAGTTGCGGCTGATGTAGTGGGTCGTGAGACACATTTTACTTCGCTATCTTCTTTAAGGTTTTTTTTCTAGTGGTCCGATCTATAAGTGGAAGCTCTCGAATTTCGTATATGTTTGCTGTAGGAAGTGTAGAGGATCGCAGTAATCGAAGACCAGTGCACGGAAGGACTTTTCGGCGAGACGGGTTGAAAGGACAGCTCATATGATTGAGCCTCTATCTGAGCTCTACAAATCTTGTGAGATCTAGTGTAGTGCTGGGTAATCAGCCGCCATTTGTCGGACTTGGTCGATGGCTCGCTTTATTCGGGACGTATTTGGCGTCAGCTAGGCACAGGTCTAGGAAACATGTAGTTTTGGCTCCTTGTGTTGATAAGAGAAGGCAAATAGTTGCGCCTGTGACTTCCTATGGTGATGGCTGGTTACTCGGATAGGCGTAAACCTAAATCAGGCTTAGAATGATCTCGAGAGGAACTGGTATCTGTGGAGAAATGTATATAAAAAAACAGAATAAATACAGGCATGGTTACCTGCATAGTAGGTAGGAGATATGTTCAGTAGGTGTATTTGATCAGAGAGAAGGAGGGACCCTTGGGAGCATGGTACGTGCACACATATATCCAGTTTGAGCAAAACATGACTTCTATAGGTCGACCTAGTATTATTACAGACGGCTGTCGAAGGTATTACAACATACCCGACTCCAGCAGTCCGTCCAGTGAATGATCAAATGCACAGCAGGAACGGACCATAATAAATAGTGTGACACGGAAATGTTTGCTTTATTGTGATGAGGACTCAGGTACCACGTTCTTCTTTGGTCTATCGGTCTATCGGTCTAGTTGTCTAGTTGTCTAGTTCTGTTTGTCTATCCATTCGATGCAATTGACATGTCATCGTGATCGTATTGTGAACCGTACTCGTGTTCCATGAGAATACTGCCTAAATATTACCTAGGTATGTTTCATGTTGTATCTGCAATGTCTCCTTTTGGCGCCATCCCGCCACGCATGTTCTCCAGCATCTCTTCAATCCTTGAAGAGGTACGCTCAAGGTTGGCCAACCGCATGGTCAAGTCCTCGGCCTGGCTCGACTCGCTTAAGATGCTACGGACCTGATCGGGCAGCACACCACTGCAATATTACAAGTCAGCTATCGCTATCTGAGCGTGATATGCGAGTGTTTCGAAAAACGTTGAGAGCTTCTAAAAAAACGACCTGAATCGGGAAAGGGGCCCGTATGCCCTTGAAGCAGTTGGTAGCCGGGAGGAGACATAGAGAAGAACTTACTACGGGGCTATCGAGTCTCGTCGGCTGGGTGGCTTGATAGGCGGCTCTTTCTTATCTTTATTCGTATCGCCACCGGCCTGCCAATCTCGAGATTGTTCCTGCGTAGAGCCTTGATGGCGCAAAAATTGTCTTCGGATCATGTGATGTGTCAACTCATCGTCTACTGCGATATCTTCCTCTACTGAGTCGGGCGGAGGAATATTGAATACTGTCTGGATATCGCTGTGACTCGTGATCCGCCATTTCTCCCAAAACCTTCCCTTGCCACGGTGTCTCCTCTTTCGTTGTTGTTTTGCTTCCCCTGCGTATTCTGACCAAAGTAGGCGTCGCTCGAGAATCGCAATGAAGAGGAGCATTGGTAGATTGATAGTCCGAACGGTTGCCACGTGGATCTTGTGGAACCAACGTGGACTTACAAGGAACTTCATGGGGACCAGTATGAATAGAGCGATTATGTTAAATGGTGGTTGATATGCGAAAATGGCATCGCTTTTGACACCTTCGAGCGTCAATACAGCCTTGCGGAAATGAACCTCGGCGGTAGCGTTCGCGACGACGTTGGCGAATGTATTGGTAAGCATCGACACGAGAATCGTGAGAAAGAGTGTATTGCCGAGAAATGCAAACGTGATCATCAATATTGGACCAAGGAGCCAGTGAAAATCAACCTGAGGAGTACCACATGTCAGCAAGACGAAGCCCGTCGCGTAACTCTCTAAACATACCGACTTAGATACTCCACTGCCGTCTAAACCGAACCAAATCCATAACATCCATTTGCCAATGGTGCTATCGATGATTAGCAGCTAACTACCCAGACATGACAAAGCGAGTCACTTACACAGGATCATGGCGACCTTCTGCAAGCCATACCATAGACAATAAGAAACCAAAGAAACACCTAAGTCACGACTCAGGTTAGCGCAATACCCAGTAACAATAGACACCTATCTTACCAAGTAGCTAGAAATGTCAGTAGAGCAAAATCCGCTATCATAGCTCGTAGGGAGAGAAATACGACGTTTCCAGACAAAAGGTTAAAAGCCAACCGTGGTATAAGGACCGGCGCGCCCATAGCGAGGACGTCAAGGGCTTGTTGCCCAGGGCCCAGGGACCCCGTCCTCCATCCATGGACACGCATAATGAGATATACCCAATAGACAGCAATAAACATGACGTCCAAAAATGACCAGAGGTTCTGTGTATAAACCGACCTTGAGACCAAGTTAGTGACTGAGCGCGAGCTTCCCTCCACGAGGAACTTACCACCCATGCTCCAGGATCGTGGCGAACTGGTCGAGAGCCCAGCCAAAGGCATAAACGGCAAATGCGGCCTCAAAAAAGCTAAAATGTCTTGGGTTTCGTTCCAGCATGGAGAGTAGGTACAAGACCAATAGAATGATGAACTGGATTATCTCGAGGGCATTTCTGGTCCGCGGCACAATCAACCGGTACTGGTTTAGTAACGGTTCCTTGTGCGGCTGATAGAGCGAAATGGGCTTCCGCTTATATCGGTCCGGGATCAGATTAAGAAACGTAGATGGAGTATACACAATCTGGCCAATGTAGATAGCGTCGACCCTTTGCCGTTTAGTCTGACAGCCAATGCGTAAGGTGGATGTGTGAAGACTTACACTGTTTTACAGTACGTAGAGCTTAGGAAATGCCTACTCTTCGTAAGAATGGCTATCTCAAGGGCAGGCAAAGTCCTGCTGTGGTTAAATGTGGAGTCTAATGAGGCTTCACGGCGAACCTCTTCGGGGGCATTCTGAAAGGGCTCGAAACTGGCGACGAGTATATTGGCTAGAAGCAGCAGCCCCTCTGAACCTGGGTTGTCTTCACCGAAGCGCCTTAGAATGCGAGTCGCCACTACCTCACAGAGCATGGCTCGTGTGTAGTGGACATTCTGTCGGTTGCTCAGATGTTCTTGCTCGTGAATGAACTGTGATCGGTTTACGAGCAAGCAATACACTAATTACAAAATTAGCATCGGGCAGAACGGGGATCGGTCAGGGACAAAAAGAGTCGTACCGATGGATATATCATCCAGCTCATAGAGCTTATCAACCAGTGGTCGAACGACAGACACGTTCAGCCGAAGATCTCCCAATTGCTCAAAGGTTAGATAATCTTCGACTATACTGACAACGTCCCTTCGTATCCGGTGAATGGTCGTATACACGGGTAAGTGACTGTGGACGTCGGGGGTACAGCTGAAAAAGGGCCCATCCTCTGTGATGTGGCTGTATGCAGCGCGGTTGAGAAGTGGTCGCCGCTCGGGGTCCTGGACCCGGACCGTTCTACTTGTCGTGTCTGCCATCTTATATACATTCGCATTGATAACTACCCCTGTAGTCACCGAGCTGTGGTTGAGAGAGTTACATATACTGTAGGGGAGAGAAAGAAAGCACAATAGCCCGGAACGTGTTATGAGCTATCAGTATAATGGGATGCATAGGGCTCTTAGCCTGAGGTTGTTCTCTCGTCAAGAAATACGCAAGTTAGAATGTCCGATAATGAGTTAGCTCAAAAGTCGGCAGTAAATATTGTGCTAGCCTCAGATGGGGATGTCTGAAGGAGGGGACAAGGGGAGTGCTGGTACGTAGTTGTACAGTAGCAAATCGTGCAGATCTTAGGACAAGGGCGCTAGATTGTGCAGTAGTAAAAAAAAGCAAAGTACGGAGTAGTCCACTCTCAGATCCTCGTAGTAAAAAAAATATTTCCTTTGTATCATGAAGGGCCAAGAAATTTCAAATATGATACCGGGTAGCTTTTGGAGATTGAAGTACAGAGTTATACCATACTAAGGACCGCTCACCATATGACGTCGATCCTGCATGAGTTTAAGGTTGAGTACATTCATACCTCCGTACTTACCTGAAGTAAACGCTAAAGCCCCTAATTCTCCCCCCCGCCCTAGTGCAACCATCCCCCGGTCAATCAATCAATTAAGGCCTTATCTGATCTTATCGGAGAGCTCGATTATCAACAAAGTTCAAATCCACAGCCTTGAGTACATTGTACAATAGGACCAGGCCTAGCGACTGGCCAACCCAGTCACTTTGCCGTGACGATGCCATGGTGGCCCTTTAGTTCGAGCTCAGCGTCTGGCTCGAGCAAGGACGATGCCTCAAGGCGGCCCGTCTCGTGGGCTGACAGCCTCAACGGCACAGATTGGGAACACTACAAAGACCCCAGAAACTGGATCCCAACAGTGCTGGTGACGACAACTGTGGTCGCATCGCTACAAATATACCGTTCATATCTGCGCCGTATACCGGGGGCCGTTCACGTTCAACCGAGCTTCTTTCGAAGGAGGAGCTTGTTTGGCCAGGTCACGAGCGTAGGCGATGGAGACAACTTCCACCTTTTCCACACTCCAGGCGGCCGTCTGGCCGGTTGGGGCTGGCTACGGACGGTCCCTAACAAGAGAACTGAGCTCAAAAACCGAACGGTACGAACCACCTTCCCGTTCAAGATGCCCCCTAGCAGTAGTCCCTACTCTAAGCTTCGGACTGTGGCTGACACATCGATCTCTGCAGATACCTATACGTCTCGCAGGCATTGACGCCCCTGAAGGTGCCCACTTCGGCCGACCTGCTCAGCCCTTCGCAACGGACTCCTTGGCCTGGCTAACCAACTATATCCTTGGCAAGAGAGTGCGCGCCAGAGTCTACAGGCGAGACCAGTACGATCGTATCGTGGCTACGGTGTATGTAAGGCGATTTCTACTTCGTCGAGATGTCGGCCTGGAGATGCTCAAGAGCGGCTTAGCTACGACATATGAGGCGAAAACCGGGGTCGAGTTTGGCGGCTTGGAAGAAGAGTACAGAGCGGCTGAAGCTAAGGCTAAGGCAAGAAAACTCGGCATATGGAGTGGAAAACCAGAGCATTTCGAGAGTCCCCGTGAATACAAGACTAGGATGAAAGCTGTAGAGGAGCTACAAGATACACCCAAATCATGACGGTTTCCTCAGGAGTACAAGAACCAATGTTTCTGCGCCCATGTTGATATATGGGACTTGTTGACTTATTATTGCCGATGACAGCATGAGCCAGTTAACAGGAGGATGACATTGCTGACCAACTGTCGAATTATAATCATAGTGATTTAACTACAATTGCGTGTTTACAGCTAGCCTTCCTGTTTTGACAATGCATTCTGCGGATAGCACGGTCAAGCGAGGCACCGTTAAGCGCCCTGTATCAGAGATAAGAATTGCACACTGCTTAGGGCCTGTATACATACTGAATGCAGCTAATCTCAGAATAACACAGCTACAAAACTAGGTGTCCTGGAGCTAGATGATTCACAGTATTTAGCCACGTCTAACGGTGTAAAAGTGGCCACCCCAGCGGAAAAAGGCTCAAGCCTAGAACCTTGGGGCTGTTACAAATCAACTGGTTTCCTTGTGGTCTGTTTTTAAAAGTTATTATGGTCGGCCATATAGTTATGGTTCTACGCCTCTGTTTACGAGCTTTACTGTAATAGTAACGTTGGCGTAAACCTCGAACCCGGTATGCTGCTTAAGCTGTCTATTCTATTTCGCATTACTTCCCATGTATCTATTATGAACTAGCATATCAGTTGCCTTGGTGCTTAAATCAGGTACAACTCTTAGCCCATGCAGAAGTCTCGATTGCATACGTTGCCAAGCATATGCGATGTTCTACCTGCTTCGGGTAGATCGACATGAAAGCTCAGATTTGTTTGTTGGCATCGCCATAAAGTCTACTATGTAGCTCGTTGCGCGTATCAGTCATTCAAATAGGCATAATAATAAACATGATTTATTTTGGGCGCTCTTTAAAAGTAGAACATGCTGGGTAAGAGCAACATGCCAGTCCAGACAAAATGAAGCCTTTTCCACTGTGTGCTACGGACTGATTAAATGTAGCGGGTGAAACAAACGGATAGGAGCACTAATCGAATTTCCTCATCTCACACTGACGCGTACACACCACCTTCCCCTCCCCTCATGCTATCTCTTCTTCCTCTCGTCACCCCTTTCTATGCTCATCCAGGTTTCGCAATTGCTATAAAGAGTGATGCTGCGTCTGGTAGTATATTGCTGTAAGCACCTATGCATACACGCAGGTTAAATACCGGTGCCAAGTGTTTGTCGGGGGTGACACAACACGAGCGATCAAATTTACAGGGGATGATGTGAGTGGCACGTCCTCTCAGACCCCTGTTCACAAGCCATTCTTACCCCTGGTTTCTGGGGTCCACATTGGGGAGGGCAGTGCACCAATCCCAACTCGTATCAGGACGTGTGCCAAAATAGCTCCCTGAGGTCGTTTCCTACCGTGCCTTTTAGGTTTCTCGCTTGTAGGTTCTCTCTTCATCTCCTTTCTTGTCGCCGAGGAGAAGGGGGAAAGCGAGCTTGATATTGTCGCTCTTTTGATATCATCTCGTGATAGTGTTTCCCGATCGATCCCTTTTTTGATTAAAGCAGACGGTGTCTGTTCTGCTCTCATCCCTCCCTTTGTTCCCGAAGGACGGTCCAACCATTCAACCCCCATCTGCATGTCCCCTGATCTGAGGCGCGCGGAACTCGGCAGGGCACATCTCTGACAAGATCTCGAACAATCAGAACAGCACTCGGAAACAGAAGACTAGGATCACTCATCACCATTGTCGACGTTGTTTGCAGCTTGCGAAATTCTCTCGTTATTACGGATACCAATACCAGATACACAGCTCATTCATTACCTACATGTCAATCGTTAAGCGCCTCTTATTACTCTCATTTATTACAAACCTCATATCATACACACGATCACTACACATTTCGCACTACAACATCTTTGGCAACTCACTCGTTAGACTCGGATAGTGTATCTATCTCTACCAACTACAATCTACAATCAACTCTAGGCAACATTTGACGGCAACACTACGCAATACCTCAGCCGGCGGTACTAATATTCCTCATTTGCTGGTGAGTGGTAAAGAAACAATCTCTTATTTGTTCCCCTATCCCTACCTATTATAGGGTCGGGTATGATTCCTTTCATGCATGACGGCATCACAGCAACATTTTTCAATTGTTTCTTGTTTTGGTCAATCCAAAAAGCCGTTTTGGTAAAACGCACTGCATGTGATATCGAAAAAGGCATCATTGCTGGCCTACTTTCAAGAGCTGCATCAGCGAATGGAAGGGTCGTCAGTCGTCATCGACCACCTGAAGTCGCAGGTGCGACAGGCGTAGATGTTGGGTGCCTGAGGGAGAAAAAGTCGCTAAATGCCATGGCCCAATCCGTCCCTAGCGTCCTGCATTGTGCCTGGCTAGCACATCATCTTAGCCATCCCGAGCAAGAGTCAATTACGCACCTCGTGTTTCTAGCACACGGGCCACCCGCCCCGATCCCTCGCATTACCTACTGTTTCTTAGTTCTCTCCCGCCTCTATCTGAGCAAACTCCATAACTGACGGTAGTCCGTCGGCCATGCCGCATTATTCCATAATTGTTACTATCAACATTGAACCAGGTAAATCTAATATCTTCGAATCCTAATAGTCCTTTTTCATACATAGTCAATATCCGATTGAACCCGATCTGTCTTCTGTCAATCGTCGCGACCACAAACTTACAGAATATTGATTGCCGAGACTGTTCTCTGGTTCATTCAAACCATCGCGTGTTTGCGTACATCGCGAAAACCAATTAGACACGCTCCATTTCAAAAATTACAAATCGGCCTCACCTGCCAAACGAACGCACACGTCGAGTTGCCCGAGGCTATGGACCAGGTGTGATATTAGGTGTCACTGGCGACTTTCTGCAGACCGTGGCGACCATCCTGTCGTAACTGCAGGTGCATCGGTCATCGGTCTCCGTTGGCCATGAGAGCAAGCCCGCCTCGCAGGCCTGCTGCGCGCAGCTACGCTCGGCCCATCTCATCATGGCGCCTTGCGATGACTTCGTTGGCGGCGCTATCTCAAGCTCTCACATTCGACCCTATCCCGAGTCCGAATTTCGATATCAGCGAGCTTGGGCAAGTGGGGATTGCGGGCGACTTCAATGGCATTTCATTCTACGAGTTTAAAGGCCAGACCGAGCAGCCGTTCAGTTCTAACGGATCGCAACAGCTTATGAGCCGTCTACCTAATGGCGTCTTTATCAATCTCCTCAGCGCTGATGCATCGATTAAGGACATGTGCGTGTTCCAAGGGAAGGTCATTCTGGGCGGAAATTTCACAAGTGTTGGCGGGAAGCAATCCGTCGGCGTAGCTGTGTATGACACAACAAATTCCGAGGTCACTCCACTGTCCGGTCTCTCGGGCCAGGTCAATAGCTTACTCTGCGACGACGATGCTGGTATGGTTTACGTTGGTGGTAGCTTCCGAGCAGAAGATTCATTCAACGCTATAACATGGCTCGCCTCCTCTAAGTGGGCAGGTTTGCCATTTGCGGGCTTTAATGGACCTGTCTCTTCCATTACAAAAGCTTCTGATGGACACATCATTTTTGGAGGTAGCTTTACCGGCTTGGGAAACGCCAGCACGCCAAGTATACCAGACGCCCAGACCGTCAACCTCAATTCTGCAAGGCTTTCCACATACCAAGGAACTGCGACAGCAAGTTTCAGCGATCCCAAGAATGTCATTTGTAACACAGCAGGAACTGATGGTTCAAATAAAACCTGGCTTCTAGAAGACGGCGTCCCAGGCAATTGGGCAGCTTCGTTTGATTTCGGATTCCAACCCACGAAACTTCGGCTTAGGAACACACGCCAAGACGGCCGAGGAACCCGCACCTGGATGTTCACTGCGCGGCCGAACAACGGCATTATGAACTTTACCTATATTGATCCTGGAACCGGAAAGAACATGAGCTGTACTAGCCAATGCCCTCTTAGCAACGACTCCAGTGTTGAGTACCAGGACTTTCATTTCGTGAACCGTATTAGCATGAATGCGTTCAGGATTGACATCTCAGCATGGTATGGCCAGGGTGGCGGCCTTGACAGCATTGAACTTTATCAGAATGACATATTCACCTTTGCCATCAACGATTTCAACGAACCGCCCTGCGCCAATTCCAGCACCCCCTCCGAATCAACGCGCACTGGGCCTTGGGAAGTCACCCCTGCGGGGCAAAGCAACTCTCAGTATCTATCGGCGGTATTGTCAAAGCCCATCACTTCGGATGCTGCGTCCGTCGTCTTCCACCCAGACATCAGAGAATCCGGTGATTATGTCATCAAGATCTACACCCCGGGCTGTCTTCAAGATAGTACCTGTGCGAGACGTGGCCAGGTCAACGTATTCGGTACCTTGAATACCACGAGTGGGGAACAACACTTGAACCAGGGCCGGTCCATCTACCAGTCAAACCAATTCGATAAATATGATCAAATCTATTTTGGTAATGTTGATGTTTCATCTAGTTCTTTCCGACCAAGCATTACACTGTCTCCGGTGCCAGGGCAATCGCTTTCTTCCAACGACATGGTTATGGTGGCCCAGAGAATCGGTGTCGAGCGAATGAACAGCACAGGTGGCCTAAACGGACTATTTGAATATGATCCGACTAAAGCCACGGTAGATACGTCCGATTTCGATAGTTCTGCGATTAACAAGCTTGGTTCGACGTTCGATTCCCAATCTGCAGTCCTGTCCCTGATCTCGACTAATAGCCAAACCTATATTGGCGGCAACTTCACATCACCGACTATTAGCAATATTGCTGCCATTGACAGTAGCGGCCAGACCAAACCTCTCGACGGGGGTCTAAATGGCGAAATTATGACTATGTACGAAAGCGATGGGCAGCTTTTTGTTGGTGGCATGTTCAACGATACTCAGAAAGGGGGGGGCACCGGACTATCTTACGTGGCCATGTACGATGAACAGCAGAACAAATGGATGGCTCTCGGTGCTGGTGTTGATGGCGCTGTGATGAATGTTGTCCCGATGACATTGAACTTGACCGGCAACACTACAGAGGAAGCAATCGCGTTAACGGGCGATTTCTTGCAAATACTCTCTTTTGGAGACAATGCTGCCATGAATACTACTGGTTTCGCGGTCTGGGTGAAATCCCGGAGCAACTGGCTTCAGAATTTGGATATACCAGTTCCACTCTTGGACGGAGAGTTAGCTACCTCGCTGCTCGCCGCACCCGAAAAAGCCGAGCTGTATGCGGGTTCCATCTCTTCACAATCCCTTAGGGCCTATGGTGTGGCATCGACCAACGGTATGCTGGGCAACTTCCCCATCAAGATTACGCCTCCCGCCTCGCCTTCCAACGGTCCGATCGGCGGGGTCTCGAAACGTGCGTCATCCGTCAACAATACAGACGCAGTTTCCGGTGTAGTGACAGGCCTGTTTGACACAAATAATAATAGGAATGTGACGGTGCTCGCCGGCCACTTCACTACCAAAGCGACCAACGGATCGACGATATACAACCTTGCATTCATCGACAGGAAGCATTCCGATTCCGTCACGGGACTTGGGACTGAGTTGCCCTCGAAATCCGTTTTCTTGGCTTTGGCAGCTCAGGGCGACACAGTTTTCGCAGGAGGTCGCGTGAATGGCACCATCCAGGAGTCTCCTGTGAACGGCCTTATTTCTTACAATGTTGCGAGCGGTTCTCTTGGTACTCAACCCCCAGTCTTGGCTGGGAGTAATGTCGTTGTATCATCCATCGGTGTCCGACCAAGCTCTTCCGATCTCTATATAGGCGGTTCTTTCGATACAGCTGGGTCTCTCCCTTGTCCAGCCGTCTGCATGCTTGATACTGGCAAGAACCAATGGTCGCGCCCGGGTTTCGATCTAAGCGGGACTGCCAATGCTCTTCTTTGGTCAAGTAGCTCTACACTCTTCGTGGGCGGGCAGCTGAAGATCGGTGATGCAGATGTGTACTTGGCATCTTACGATACCTCTAAAAATAGCTGGTCTGTATTCGACGGCGCATCAAATCTTCCGGGCCCAGTCGATGCTCTAACTCCGGCGGACGAGAGTCGAGACCAAATCTGGGTAGCTGGAACCCGACCTGACGGGTCCGTGTATCTGATGAAGTATGACGGAAGCTGGGCATCTGCCGGCATCACGCTGGAGCCTACAACCGTTATCGCAAGCCTTCAGATGTTCTCCCTGACTAAGAATCATGATAAATCAGATTTGATAGACCAAAGCCAGGCTCTGCTACTCACCGGGTCAATCGGAATCCCTGGCTTCGGCACAGCGTCAGCAGCGATCTACAACGGCACAACTCTGCAACCCTATATTCTTACGTCGAGCATGAATACAACCGTCGGTGCTGGCTCCCTCTCTAAATTCTTCGTCGAGAAAGAAAATTTCTTCCAGAGTTCCACTAGTAAGTGTTTGCAGCAGTGTCGTGTGTTTCTTTCCGCTAATTTATATTCTTAGAGCATGGTTTGGCTCTTGGTTTCATCGTGCTTATAGGCCTAGCCATCTCTCTTGGCTTGATGCTTCTCATTGTCGTTGCGGGTCTTGCCCTCGACCGGTACCGCAAGAAGCGCGATGGCTACGTGCCAGCCCCTACATCAATGATCGATCGTGGTAGTGGTATGCAACGTATACCGCCACACGAACTCCTGGATTCTTTAGGACGAGGAAGACCCGGAGCACCACATGTATGAGACGATCTATTGCATGCCTGAATACGTCAAACAATGATTCGACTAGATCTGCTTGGTTATGGCGGCGTGCTCTCTTGCAAATGCCATCTCAATGCATGGCAGATTATACTTTCGAAACCGGAGCCGAAGACCGGAAGAGGATGTTAGACTCGGGGAAAAAATAGATACCCACAAACTGTCGAGTTGAAGGTGCTGTTAATACGCCTAGGCGGGGAGGGGACGACAGCAACCAATTTCTTAACGATGAATCACGACAGCCACCAACTTGCTTAATGTTTATATGTTTATTTTCGACTTCACACATTGTATCAAACCTGCCCTCACATCCGTCACCTGTACATTTTACCGCACTCGCGCGTCTCGTCCCCGGCGCAGCAGGACCCGATCTCGATGATGAGTATTTGAGGAGGTGATAGTTTGCGGTGCCCACGACTGGATCGGCAGTTCCAGGATGGATTTGATTTGGCGGACTAGATGGTGGATGCGGGAGGTAATGGCGTATTTCGAGAGATGGTGGTTTTTCTCAGCTGTTTGCTGGTTTCTGTGAAAAGTAGGTAGTTGAACTACGAATAAAATAAAATACTGCTCTGACCAAGACCAAGCTTGCTCGTAACAGCTCTCTGTGTTCGGATCTTTCGCCGTGCTTGTGCCTTATCCTCATGGAATGTGAGCTAGTAATACCTCTAGGTTTTCCTATCCCGAATTGGAATGGGAATCGAACCTGAGCGATGCCGCTTTTACATAAAATGCATAAAATACTTATTCTAGTACTAGTAGTAGTAGACCGGACTGTGGTAAAAATAAAAACGGTTCAAGTCAATACCTTAAAAAAAATCATGATCCTCTTCATTTTTGCGCTTTTAATTGTGGGAGCCCCGTGCTTGGATATCTCAGCAGCAGGGACTTTTGATATTTAAGCCGAGATCGGGACCAGTCCTAGTCCACACTCAAATATCGATCATTGGATTCCAACGTCACTAATTGCTACCCAAACGACTACTCTAAAGTCCTCGCGCACTATGCGACTTACTAGCATCAGTACACTAGTTCTCTTCTTTCCCGCGTACAGTTATCTTAGAGCACAGCACGTTCAATACTGACTTAGTTGTCTGTCACAGTACGCCTGTAATTGGGACGGGTAGGCTTTTTGATTATCGAGCCTTACTGCCGGAACCAGTCCGGCTTTGGGGTTTGATAACAAATCTCCACACCCGGTCTCTCAATTCCTTATTGCTTACCTAAGTTCGACCCTGGTGATAGACCATAAGAGTGTTAAAAATGCAGATATAGGCAGCTATATTAGATATTCATCCCTTCTCCTAGCACCTCCAACAATAATAACAACAACTATGCTCCCTTCCTATTGCTCGGACTAGAGCGCCTCGTATCTCAAGGTGGCTTGTAACAGCAAAACATACCCGAATAGATTGTTAATCCCGTCGCACCTAACGAAGATCGAGGCCAAATTGGGGATGATTTGTTATACGTTAGTTAATGTATTACTAGAATTAATTATCTTGACATAAGAAAGGAGGCCCGGACAGGGGGTAATCGGGACACAGAAGTGAAGGAGAAGGAGAAACTCACACTCGAATGATTGAACACAAGCCACCATCTCAACCCACGGTCGGCCGACTTCAAAGGGGAGAAGGATAAAAGAGAAGGTTCACGGTCAGTGTCAGATAGATACCGGCTAGTTACCGGGTCTGTGTGGCACTACCTTATGCCTTACTGCCGGTATTAGTCGTCCGGCTCTGAGGCTTTCATCCTATCCATATTCAATGAGTGTGCCAACAAGTCACTGAACGCATCGTCCTCCACCTCATCCGTCGCGATGTCGGTCTCCTTGCCCTTGCCCTTTCCCTCGCTCGCCCCCACTAAAGATGGATGCTCTAACTGGCTACCCCTACAGGTGGTAGTCGCAAACTTGCCGGCGTCATCGATAGGAAGATGTCCTATCCTGACTGCAAGTTTGCGTAGCGTAGTCTCGCGAATCCATTTCCCGGGGGTGGGGAAAAAAGGGATATCGGCATACTCGAGGCGGTCTTTCCACCACCCATCAACTTCGAACCTTTGTCGTCGCAAAATGTTGATCACAAATGCGAAGTGAAGATACCTTATTGATGGGCGGTGATCGGTTAGGAATTCGAGAGTCCGTCCGTGAAGGGCCTTCCCGGTGGGAAAATGGTCTGTAGGATCCCACTCCTCTTCACGTTCGGCCTCATCTAAAATCACCACCATAAGACCACTGCCGTCTGTAGTAGACACAATGGCTATACTCGCATCATCGAGCATTTGTTCATACTCTTTACACAGAGGAATTCCATTCCTGACACTCCAGATATGTCCGTCCGAATTATCGCTAGGCCCAAACAGATGGACTGCTGCTGGCTCACCCACATTGTATCTAACAATGTGAGCAGCAGTAGTCATCCATGAGGATAGATGTTGTCGGGATATTGGACACCATATCTTTTCCTTGTCATTTTTCGCGCCGTAGGCCTTGATAACGTCTTTCCGCCAACGTTCTTGCTTGCCAGGGTCGCGGGGGTTCTTCATCGTCACTGTGGCCCCCGAAGGCTCCTGGATCCGTGAAACTAATTGGTCGATGTATGCCCAATCTTCGGCATGGGCACGTTTTTTCCACATCTCCGCATCAACCTCCCTGGCTGCAAGCTCAAATCTCGACGTACGCATATAAGCCCTCTCCACGAATAGAGCGCCAAGCTCTCGGTCTTGGCGCTTCATCTCGTCTTGAAACTGGCCGCGTGTCATCTCGAGCGAGCCATCTTGCCAGCATGTCCTATTCGACTGGTTAGCTATTATCACTCGAGCAAGATTAATGGGATAACTCACCTAAGCTCCTGTATCGTCGCTTGTGCCGCCTCGCATGCGGAGTCCGCCGCCTTGATCTTCTGATCGTGAGCTTGAAGCTGATACTTCATGCTGGTCTCGTCGTCGATGTCGATATCCTGCCCGGAATTAGTCAGCTTATGTTCTCTCGATTCAACACTAGTAGAGCTCAGCTAGGAAAAGTTTCTCTTCTCTCGGCCCGAGGCCTCGTAGGCTAGCTGGAGTCGATCTACGCTCGATCGTGCCAGTGCTTTTCGGACGTTGGGTCAAAGAGCGTCAGGGAGCGTCAGGGGGGGAAATCGGCGAAACACTAGGTATTACTACCGGGCGGTTGGGTCGGGGAGTACAGGAAGTCGGAGGTCTAGGGTCGGCGATAGGGGAGGGGGTGGTGATGCCTCGAGGTGCTTCGGAAGTTCGAGGGCTCTCCTCAGCACCTCGTCTCGAGTTCTTCTTGTTCTTCTTGGATACCATTTTAGTCTTGGTCAGACGCGCAGTGAAATTGTGGAGTGGTGTGATAGCGGGAACTTGAACTAGCAAGTAAAACGTCAGGTCTATTGCAATAGAAAGCTGAGGCTTGGAGGAGAAGAATACAAGAAGGGGGAAATGGAGAGGATGGGGGATTTGTTTGTTTACATATTCAAACGTGAGGCGATTAAGGTTTATCGTAACAAATCCTATAACAAATCTGCTGTTTTTAGGGTTGAATTTGCAGTTCCATCATGGTTCAACCTAATTTATATTTCACCATTTTCTAGAAAGTCGTGCGTCCTGGATTACGTGTCCTATACATTATATGTCCTGTACATTTATTCAACCTGGGCTGAGTTACATTATTCTTTCTTTCCCCTTTGTAGTCTATTTAAAACCGCCTTCTCCAATCGTACAACACATAAATAGACATTAGTGATGTATGTTGACTAGCTGCATGCTTATAACAAATACAAGCCTATGACTACCTTGTAAGAAACGCGCAAATACTGCAACATTGGTGAAGTCTATGGCAGTCCGTAGTTCGCTGAGATACCAAAATACAACCAAACTTTACCAACAACCCAAATTGTTATAAAAACCATCATTCACACTAGTGTTGTTACTATTACTACGGACTACTGCACTCCATCAACAGGAACTGTGCCGCTTGTAACATTCCCTCCTAAGACAAGCTTGGCAGGGACAGCACCGACACTCTCAACGCAGAACAATACTGTCTCTTTCAGACCCTGGAAAATGGGTATGCCCCCAATTCCGTCGGCCATCCTATCAACCAGTCCTAAAAAAAAAGCAGTACAAGTCTGCTAAAGACGGAGACACTGCCAATTCCATCTCCTTCTATCTCTGCTGGTCCAGGTCTTGTCTCGGCTAGTCTAGGGAAGAACGCGCTGGTCCAGCAGGTTTGGTACTCCGCTGCCATCATGATTGTCGCTCTCGGTTTCTCATATCTTTAAGGTGGTTTGGCGCGCCTCTAGATAGTATTTCATTTTTGTTTTTCTTTTGTTTATCTAGTTAGTCTATTATAGCTTTAGGTAGTGTAGTCAAGTCCATAATTTGGTCCGATTGGTTAAACTTGTTTTGTTTTGTTTGGCCCTCGTGAAGCAAGTCGCGCTTCCGCCTTTTTCCTATGAAATGTTCTTCCGGTACTAACACATGATCAGGCCTTTCTAATAATATTTAAAGCAATGACCCGCATTGCTGTAGCCTCCTGGGACTTGGCGTTCTGGGGCGTGGTATTTCCGGGAACAACTGATCGACCTAGCATAGGTACGTTGGTATGCTGATGCGACGACAAGAGGGCCGCAACTAAAAGTATCCAAGTTAGTGAAAGGCGGTTATCTAGAACCTGTAAGCGACAAGCTATCCCAGTGCCAAGAATTAGGTAGCGGCCCCAGCCACGCATACGTTCGCCACAGCTGAAGCAGGCTGCATTAAACTACGCTATGATTGGACAACTGAAGCAGGCATTTTCGAACTTTAACTTATCCCAGTCAGTCGCTCTCACTCCATGCCGCCAAACTTCATCCACCTTCAATCTTTGACGCATCGCAACCTTCATCACGTGCTCGACTGTATTCCCATCCCCATACCGCCGAGACATGGTCACTCTTGAGACCGGAACAGTAGCCCGTCATGTCGGACGCTGACTTTGAAGCCGTTCGAAAGCTCCAGGCTGAGCGCGTTGCCGCGAAGAAGGGAACGCGGCCCTCTGGCCAGCGGACCGACGCCCCAACCAAGGCGAAGCTAACCGAGTCGTTTGACACCGACCTGTACGATCACAATGGAGGCGACAAGTATGCCGGCTATCTCACGTCCATTCCCGCGGGCGATGACGAGGACGAGGATATGGAAGATGCCGACAGCTCCCGCCGCTTAGTCGGCCAGTACACGGCCACCCGTGCCCAGATCGACGAGTTTGCCCACGGCAACGGGGTCGAGGAGGACGATCCCTTTGCCGGTCGCGGCGAGCACAGCACGCGAATCGTCGACCGCGAGACCGATTACCAAAAGCGTCGCTTTGACCGCGTCCTCACTCCCACCCGCGCCGATGCCTTTGCCTCGAACCGCCAGGCCGGCGCGGCCGAGGATGGCCGCACCTACCGTGATGTGATGGAGCTCCGAGAACTCGAACGCGAAGAAGAGCGAGTCAAGCGCGCTATCCAAGCCAAGCAAAAGGAAGGGCACATGGCTGACGGAGAACACCGGGCAACCTTGCAAGATGGCGACAAGGAGAACGCCGACGCCGGCTCGACCGAAGCCGTAGCAGCGGGTCGGAAGCGCAAGAAGAGATGGGATGTGTCCTCGACGGCCATCGACGAGCCCACGCCTGCCGCCACAGAAGCCGAGGCCAAGAGTAAGCGCTCGCGGTGGGATCAGGCGCCAGCGCTGCCGACCCCCGGTGGGGGGGAAGCCCCCAAGAAGCGTTCGCGGTGGGATCAAGCGCCGTCTGCCACACCCATCGGAGGCAGCGGTCTCGCGACCCCGATGCATACGTCGCAGATCAGCGCTGGCGCTGTGCCATCGTTCGGGACAGATATCTCCGGCCCGAGTGGCGTCCTAAGCGATGAAGAGCTTAACATGCTGCTTCCCGGCGAGGCGCAGGGCTTCGCGATTGCACAACCCCCACCCAATTATCCGACCGGCCATGCGCCCTTGCATAGGGTCTCTGCTACGCCCTTGCCCGCGAATTATGGCGGCTTCATGATGCAGGACCCCGAAAGCAACAGGCTGAGCGGAAGCCAGATGCCTAAAGAAATCCCTGGAGTAGGAGAGCTGCAGTTCTTCAAACAGGAAGATATGGCATACTTTGGCAAGCTCGCAGATGGTTCGGACGAGAACAGTCTGAGCGTAGACGAGTTGAAGGAACGCAAGATCATGAGGCTTCTTCTCAAGATCAAGAACGGAACGCCCCCCATGCGAAAGACGGCACTCAGACAACTCACTGACAACGCAAGACAGTTTGGCGCTGGCCCTCTGTTTAACCAAATTCTGCCCCTCCTCATGGAAAAAACGCTGGAAGACCAAGAGCGCCATCTGCTTGTCAAGGTCATCGATCGCATCCTTTGGAAGTTGGATGATCTGGTTCGCCCCTATGTTCATAAAATCCTAGTCGTCATTGAACCGCTACTCATTGACCAAGATTATTACGCCCGAGTAGAGGGTCGTGAGATCATCTCTAACCTTAGCAAAGCCGCTGGCTTAGCTACCATGATCAGTGTTATGAGGCCAGATATCGACCACGTTGACGAGTATGTGCGAAACACGACCGCGAGAGCATTTGCCGTTGTTGCTTCCGCCCTCGGTATCCCGGCCCTTCTCCCCTTTCTACGTGCCGTATGCCGCAGCAAGAAATCATGGCAGGCCCGGCACACTGGTGTTAAAATCGTGCAGCAAATTCCCATTCTCATGGGTTGTGCAGTCCTACCTCATCTCAAGGGTCTCGTGGATTGTATAGGGCCGAACCTGAACGATGAGCAGACAAAGGTACGAACCGTCACTAGTTTAGCTATAGCCGCTCTGGCCGAGGCCTCTAACCCATACGGTATTGAAAGCTTCGACGACATCCTCAATCCCCTCTGGACCGGTGCGCGAAAGCAGCGTGGCAAGGGTCTCGCAGGGTTCTTGAAAGCTGTTGGCTACATCATCCCTCTCATGGACGAAGAGTACGCCAACTATTACACGTCTCAAGTCATGGATATCCTACTTCGGGAGTTCTCGTCGCCTGACGAGGAAATGAAAAAGGTGGTTTTGAAGGTAGTCTCTCAATGTGCAGGGACAGAAGGTGTGACAGCTGGCTACCTCAAGGAGCATGTCCTAGACGAATTCTTCAAGAGCTTCTGGGTCCGAAGGATGGCCCTCGATAAGAGGAACTACCGGCAAGTCGTTGAAACAACGGTCGATATCGGTCAGAAGGTCGGTGTCAGCGAAATCCTAGAACGCATAGTGGGGAACCTCAAAGACGAGAGCGAAGCCTATCGTAAGATGACGGTCGAGACTGTTGAGAAGGTCGTCGCAAGTCTCGGTGCCGCCGACATTGGCGAGCGGCTCGAAGAACGACTCATTGATGGCATTCTCCATTCCTTCCAGGAACAAAGTGTTGAGGACGTCATCATGTTGAACGGTTTCGGAACCGTTGTGAACGCACTAGGTACGCGATGCAAGCCCTACATACCGCAAATCGTATCTACTATCCTGTGGCGCTTGAACAACAAATCAGCAACTATCCGCCAACAAGCCGCCGATCTCATCAGCCGCATTGCCATGGTCATGAAGCAATGCGGTGAAGACGCCCTGATGGGGAAGCTTGGTGTTGTCCTATACGAGTATCTGGGTGAGGAATACCCCGAGGTTCTGGGTTCCATCCTCTCGGCACTCCGCGCAATCGTTACGGTTGTAGGCATCAGTCAGATGCAGCCCCCTATCAAGGATCTCCTGCCTCGTCTTACCCCGATTCTCCGCAATCGCCACGAAAAAGTGCAAGAAAACACCATAGACCTCGTTGGTCGTATTGCCGATCGAGGGCCCGAGAGCGTCAACGCCAGGGAATGGATGCGAATCTGCTTCGAGCTCCTGGACATGCTCAAGGCGCACAAGAAGGGCATCCGGAGAGCCGCCAACAATACGTTCGGCTTCATCGCTAAAGCAATCGGACCTCAGGATGTACTGGCCACTCTGCTCAACAATCTCCGTGTTCAGGAGCGACAGTCACGTGTGTGCACGGCTGTCGCCATCGGTATTGTTGCCGAGACTTGTGCCCCTTTCACCGTCCTTCCGGCGCTCATGAACGAATACAGGGTTCCGGAGCTGAACGTGCAGAACGGCGTGCTCAAATCCCTTTCTTTCCTTTTCGAATATATAGGAGAGATGGCCAAAGATTATGTTTACGCCGTCACACCTCTGCTGGAGGATGCGCTGATCGACCGCGACCAGGTGCATCGGCAAACGGCCGCCTCCGTCGTCAAGCACATCGCGCTGGGTGTCGTCGGCTTGGGGTGCGAAGATGCCATGGTACACCTCCTCAACGTCATCTTCCCCAACATCTTCGAGACGAGTCCGCACGTCATCGACCGCATTGTGGAAGCAATAGAGGCCATCCGCGTCGCCGTCGGGCCCGGCCTCGTCATGAACTACGTCTGGGCCGGCCTCTTCCATCCGGCCCGCAAAGTCCGACAGCCGTACTGGCGGCTGTACAACGACGCTTACGTGTACCAAGCCGACGCCCTCGTCCCTTACTACCCAAACCTCAATGAGGAAGGCATCGATAGGCCAGAGTTAGCGATCGTGTTGTAGAATGAGTACATGTTTTTTTTTCCCCCCGGCTGCTGCTTTTGGTCTTACTACTTACTACGGGACATGGCGTCATGGAGTGATGTGGCTCGTGCTGTATAGTATTAGTTAGATTGGACCTGGTCTTTAATAATAAAAAGGAGAGCATCATTGTGTCGTTGTCCTGGCTTCACGGGTGATTGGCTTCGCTTGTTTGTGAATGGTCTGTCTATTGGCCTCGATACCGAGGGATACAGCACCTGCTTATTCTAAACTATGATAAATAACCTATACACTAGCCTCTGCGTCGGGGCTGGCTCGTGAGTAGATAGGTAGGTTCAGTAAGGGGCTACAAATGGTCACTGCGTAACGCAAGCGTACTTGCTTGGTTAGCTATGCTGGGTGACTGGGCTCTGGTCATGTTAGATGTTGGCGGTTTTACATTTCACGACAAGGCGAGATGGGCGGAATTCATTCAGCCACGCAGTTGGCATAGGAATGTGTGATCGTTTGTCGTTTAACTAGTAAATGGCATTTGAGCTTTGGGCTAGCTCGCAGTGAACATAACAATCCGTAACAGAGCAGATTGGATCGTTGGGTCCGCATCCTTGGATCAGATTTCGTGTAGATCCTAGGGCATGCCACACACCGCATCTATTGTCGCAAGCAAGCCCGTGGCATATTTTCATTCCCAATGTCCATTTCTCCCCTTTCTTCCCTTTTACGGTCAGGCTGGCGAGGGCGGGATAATCAAGTTGTTTTTAGTGTGTCGGCCCTCGTGTCGACACACTCTATCTATGCGTTGCTAGTATTGGGGATGCAAATATACATATGTATCAACCGTGACATATACATCGATTGGTCATTTTCGTTTCAAGGTAGGTTAGGTGTCTGGTGGGAGGGGGGTATTGATACTAGTTGGACTGATATATGCAGATTAGGTTTTGTTACGCTCGAATGATTGGCAACATTTGCGCTTGTTTTAAACTAGAACCTTTCGTTCGGTACCTACAATGCCCCCCCTATCTTCGGTATCATCCGAAGATTGTAGATGTAAGCCGTTTTGGCAGCGCCTTAATCAGTCGTACAAAAGCGCTGAGCCTACCCGGACGATCTTGTTAGTAGCGACTATCACCCGTCTCATCTTTCCTTACGCAGACGGCCGTTCCTAGAAAACCACGCGACGGGCCCTGGCGATCAGCCGCATTTGCTTGCTTGCTATGTCCAACAGCTAACGAGTTGACAACCAACACCACACTCTCATGAACATGTTCTGCTCGTCCAACCCAGATTCTGGCGCCTCGAAGCCAGTTATCTCGCGGTGGCGATATGAGAGAGGTGCGGTCAAGTCAGTATGGACAGGAACCCCGGATCCCAGCCCTGCGACCTGCTTGGTTATACGAATTGCTATGACTGTGCAGTTGGGTGATGTCAGTCTCCCCCCTTCTTGGAAGGTTGGATTCAAGCTCGTTCAGTCTACACTAGCAAGGACGTTGGTTAGCTGTTCAGCTTCGTGGATACACCCCCTTTCCATCCCAGCGGCGGCGAAACAAGCCAACCCACCACCACCACCACCAACCAAACCATGGCAGGCGAGCGAGCAGGAAAGGGGACGATAACAACACCAGCAGCATCAACAGTGAAGTACCTATACGTCGAGTATTGTGTACGCATACATACAGTAGACAGACACGAGAGCGCGCGACATTACCTAGTTACTAACCTAACCAACTACAGTACTGTATTGTACGTAGCGATGAGGGTTCCACACCTTCACGTGCCGCACTGGCACTGCATTACGGCTTTCTGCGAGGATACTATGCAACGCTTACCGCGGTAAGAAGGGATCGACGGGCCTTGCAGGATGTGGTGTGGATAAAAAAAGGGCATCTTACACTACTTGTACATAAGTAGTACAGTACAAGCAGCCCTTTCTGGGCGCAGCCGCAGCAGGACCAGGGAAAGCCCGGGTGTCATCAGCGAACCTCCCCGTCCACTCGAGAGATGTTGCAGGATTCGCAGCAAGTCCGGAGGTCGTGTCTCACTGGTCGCAAGCGCGTGCCTCCGTCTGGGAAGGGGAGGGCCCGTAAAAAGGACACGACCATTTGCTACCACATTTCTATGTATGGACTTGATGTATGTACGTATGTACGGTGATTGAGTAGCGGTGAGATACCACTTACAGTACGCTACTGTACCGCACTTCGTCTTTGCTAGGTGGCTATGTCGCTAGCCTCCGGGCGGAAGGGAAGGGGGGATTGGGATGATGAGTGAGACATGTCCCAGCTCTTAGTGTATGTAAGTTCGTGATATCTTCGCGGCAGTTGAGTTTTTTTGTCATCTATCAACCGGGTGCCGTAGCAGAAAGCATGAGTATACTTTGTAAAACCAGGCCAATCAAGCCAATGATATCGAGACTTGGCAGAATTTACCTTGTGTAGCGGGCTTGTCCAATTACACATACTGAGCTTATTTCATAATTCAGTCCTTGGCGAGCAACGCTGGCTGGCAGCAAATGACCAATTCTACCATCAACACACTGTATTGTCTAGGTGGTACCTGTTAGTGTTAGTGTAGACAACTCGGGATTGCCGTGCTGTTACTTACTCCGTACAGGCTGTACAGTACAGTGACCTACTGCAAACGCACCCCCCGTTCTAGTGTACGCCAAGTAGTCAGGTATACCACTACTGGATCTGGCTAGCTCGACGTGATGGGAATGGCAGCGCTCATGCATGGACAGAACAGGATACCAGTACTTGTACATACGTATAGCGTATGTATACTAGGTAGGGGGAACGCAGCCAGGGGGGTGTGTATCGAGGAGAAAGGGGGACGCCAATGGAGAAGCTGACTTTCCCATCGTGGGCTCAAATGGCATTTGCACCAGAAACCCATGGCGGCATAATTTCGTTTTCTCTTTTCCAGGCAGGCATCGTCGTCCTGTTGTTTCATCCGGAACGGTATTGCAATGGGAAAAAAAGACCCTGAATGTTGTAAAACCGAACTACTAGCTTACATATGTAGCCAGGGTTCTCTCTGCCGCTGGCATGCTTACCAAAACCCTTTTTTTTCGAGGTACTCCTTACTTACATAGTAGATAACTAGGTAGATATGTAGGTAGATATATGGCTGCCTGCCCACTGTTAGATCGAATCAATTGATTTACCGGTAGTTATGCGCTACATGATTGGAAGAGACCAAGCTCAATCGGGCAATTAGTCTAATGTACATGGTAGCATATGAGAACTCAATTCCGTCCTTGGCCTGATGAAGCGCGGAATATTATTGTAGGGTAATGTTGTTGTACCGTTACATACATACATCCTAGTACTGTGCTCCGTTTTTTTTTTGGCTGACCCTCTCCCTTCTCCACGACTTCACTCGGGATTTTACATGTAGGTACTTAAGAGTGGGCTGCAGATGGACCCTCAATTTGGCTGCATGCAACAGCGAATCAAACGCCTTAAGCTAATGATGCTCGATGACATCATATGCCGCCCCGATGCCACTGTAGTGTAATGCTTCTTCAGCCGTCTGTCTGGTTTGTCTGTCCCGTCTACTCATCTACATACTGCACACTGCCCTGATTCCCAAATTGGCCACTTAACCTGTCTATGTATCTACCTACATACTGTGAAGTGGTGAATAAACTAGGTAGGTGGGGGCATTTAGGTACAGTCATTGCAAGGTGGCTGTAATATAGAATCGCGCACAGTTAACATCAAGGCGCATTTTAACCTTGAATAGGCAATTTACTCTTATAGAGGTTGATGTCTTCTATTTCAAACGCCAAGCTTCGTGGTGGGTCAGCCGCGCGGCGTTTGCTTCAGCGCCTCACAATTCCGTCTATATACTTCAAATACAAGCTGTAGCTGTATTCCAGTACGGGTTACCCATCCTGGGACAGTTCATACCAACAACCAACAGCAATACCGTGCGAGAGAGTTTTAAAAGGGTGTTTTGTACGATAGCCTCATTGGCATGATAGATTCGCACACTGCCACCTCTAAGCTGACGAGAGATGGCATGAATCGTGAACCGGCTCACAAACTTGCCGCGCCCAACTCGTCCCAGATACACGAGCCCGTCTATCGTATATACTTGTATAATTAGAAAGAGGGGAGGAAGGAATCACAGTACCTGTCGAGCCTGTGTCTGTGTTTTTCCGGACCACTGTGGCAAAATTCGCGTATCGTGTCCATCTTACCGCATCGGTAGTGCTTTAGAAACACAAAAAAAAAAACAAGATCGATGTACCGGTAAGCAAGCAAGTAAAAGAGGATAGATACGATACACATCAAAATCACCTCGGCAGGAGGCAAGGTCCGCTTCGGTCGGCCATATGGTACTATGTACTCCATACCGGTATGTATGTAGTGTACTATGTATGAGATGCGCCATCGAGGACCCTGAAGATCTTGCAAAGATGTCGTCCGCACGATGGGACAGATAAAGATCTTGGCCTTGAAATTTCATTCATTTGGGCCAATCAAACCCGTGGCAAACTCGATGCCAGTTGTCCACTTCCCCGGTTGGCTTTATTAGCCAAACCACCGCCGAGCCCAAAGCAAAGAGCCCCTCCTCCCCCCCCCCCCCGGCGCAACCCAACGTCATCGGCCCGTTGGACGAGCAAGAGCCGTGTCGTCATTGGTATGGTTCTCATAGGTTCGCTAAAGGCATTCCAACCAACCAACCACACGTGCCGCCGAACCGCATAGCAACGGCCACTTTTGCTGTAATATGCCTACTCTTGTTCAAGCGTCTAGTTAGAGGAAATGCTAATAAACAAGTCGACGTTCCAAGGAGGAAAATTTCAAAAGAAAAAATAAAAAAATTAAAAAAGTAAAAAAATAACACACCCCAATCTACGTCGATATTATTTGTTCCCATCCATCATACGGTGCCGCCTCTCAGACTCCTCCCCGCCCCGGTCGTCATTCGCCTACGATAATAGCGGCATCGAGGCGGTAAAGGTAAGCGCTCCCCCCCCATACAGCATCCTCCCGCCTGCCTCCGTCGGTCGCTTTGGCGGAATTATGACGGCACAGGACCCTCTAGACGAAACCGACCTTGCTGGATTGGGCGAAACCCTCCTCCTCTTTTACATAGTACCTTGCCTTTCTTTTGTCTTGGAGATATACACGTACATACATACATACATACATACATACATACATGCGTGGGATGAAATTGGAGAAGGCTGCAGTTTCTGACGACAGTTCGATTATTGTTGTCTCTGCCGGTCCTTCACCCGCCGTCAAATAGGGTTCGCCGCCGGCCCCTAGTTCACTCGGTCACAAGAACGGGTCCCTTTTTTTCTGTGTGTGTGTGTCTCTTGTATTATGACCGTGGACTTGCCAAACACCCAAGTATTTTTTTTTTCTTCGAAATGGGGCATCGTGGACGGTGACCCAGTGCGCGGCTCTCCATTGACCGACGGAAAATTTAATGACAAGTTCAACTTATTCCTCTCCCCCTCCCCCCTCCCCCCTCCCCCTTCCCCTAGTGGAGAAGATCTGACGGTAGCAAGTAGTTGAAAATGTGGTGAAATATGCCGTGAATGCTCGTACAGCCGGCGGGCTCGATAGAGCAAGGCGGACCGAACGTACGTTTGCGGAAATGTAACCGATAACACCTGCAAATACCGCCTCTCTGCTACACTGAACCCCCCCGTTTTACCTTCTCAATGCAGCCATCCAAGTATGACGCTAGATACGGAGTAGTTTCGTGTACGATCGTAGGCAGATAGATGGATTTGCGTATCATGCTTTAGCGTCGATAGAGTCCCATCACGTGTTTCAATGCCGATTACTTTAGGGTCACTACACTACGTTCAACTAACTATGTATACTTGACTTCCATGTCCACTTCAGCTATCCCCGGTGTGTCTGTCTGTCTGTCTGTCTGTCTGTCTGTCTGTCTATCACCCTCGTCAATGTCGATTGTTTATCATATCGTCGCAGTTGGCATGCTGACGCTCAAGGAGAACGGGGAGGTAGAGTACTTGTAGTAGAATAGTATATACTATGGGGCTTTCTTGCCACTCGATGCTGAGCTAGCAAGCCGTCTCTTATTCGCTTTGGTGGTGGTGGTGGTGGCCATGCCTCCCAGCGTCTAAAGTATGTGTCTGACTGTATACTTACATGGCATCCTCGTTGGCGCTACCCCCGCCTCACCGATGCTGTCATTGTACAGCAGACTATCTGACACGAGAAGATACCGCGCACATGCAGTTACTGTACAGTAGGTAGGTTTAGAACGTTTCGACGGGCCTATTCCGTTGCGCCGCCATCTACGTACTCAAGTAGTGTAGAAACACGTAAGCAAGACGAAGGACAAATCCGGCTCCTCGAACGACGACGAACGAACGAACGAACTACTGTAACTAACTATACCAGAAATAGAGCAACCGGGTCTGGTATCCCAGAGAAACGGCGGACAAGTTATAGCGCGTGAGAGATCGCCGCCGGCCCAGCAATCGAGAGAAACCGAATCTGCCAATCTCGCGCGCACGCTTTCCCATCCTCTAGCGCCTGTCGACGCACGCTAAACCGCTAGCGAGTGCAGTTTGCGGCGGCGCAGAGCGTCGTCTGGCGTGTTTCATGTCTCGAGGGGCGTTGTCGATTTCGGGGCCTGGCGAGCGTCGATCCCGCATCCCGAACAGGCATCTTGTCGCCCAGCGTCCTCCGCCCGTCCTGTGTCTCTTTGTTTCCCCTTTCGCAGCAACCGGGTTTTTCAGGGTCAGCTGGGTAATTTGGTGCGCGAGTCAGATGCGGAAGAAAAAAAAAGATTGGGGGCCCTTTTTTCTTCTTCTTCTCTCTTTCTACTCGAACATACGTTGTAGCAGTAGTATACCGAGTATACACCACACTTTACTATGTGCTAGGGAATCCTTTGTTTGGTGTGTGTGTGTGTGTGTGTGTGTGTTTTTGGTGTTCGTCTCACTTCGCCTTCCACGTCCGTACAAGTCCCCATCTACTGCGCACACCGCGGTCCGCGGCTCGTCATGGCGTGTCCCCCTCGCTCCATAACGCATGCATGCAGCTACAGTAGCCTCTGCTGTATGACAGCGGGGAGGCGCAAACTGGTAGCATTACTACAGTACTTGTACGTATGTATGTATGTATGGGCTGATGTAAGCCCGCAGGTCTGAGTCGTGAGTCTGTTGGAATCGTACGCTGCTGATATAGTCGACGAATGAAATCGTCATGTTCATGAACACGTCTCGGCACGGCATATTGCTGGTGGGCGGGTAGCCGAGAACTGTGATATATCATCTTAAAGCAGCCTCTCATCTGATACTTCGGAAATCAAACAAAACAGGGAGTAACAATAAAAAAAGAAGGACGCAAGGTGGGAAAACGATACTAAGTGATAATGATAATGACAATAATAATGATGGGTCACCTAATTAAAAGGTGCAAAATACCCCAGATCAACAATGCATGTCCAATCAACACGGCAGCCCGCCGTTTGGTGTCCTCGCGTTTTCTGCGATTGGTGATGCGAGGCTCGCGAAGGGGGGCTCGGTTCGAAGCGACGCCTTCCAGGTGTGGAGGTCGCGGCGACGATCTAGCTGGGATCTCGACGGCCGGTCGGCCACTAACATCGTCGAGGCATCGAAAATCTCTCACATGAGTTCCTTTTTGACAGGCACGAGACGGGCAGGGTCTGTCTGGGCAGGGAAGAGTGCGAGAGAGAGAAAAAAAAAAAAGAGGGGAAGATGGGTCTGCTATAGAGAGAAATGTGTCCCTTGAGTGGCAGTTAGGCATGTGATAGTTCGTCTCAGATCTTGACAACTCGTCTTGGTATCTCCAGTCATGTCGATCACGACCAGCAAGTTCGAGATCGTCCGTGACAACTATGCCATCTAGCTCGGGACGCCTGTACGGAGCGTATATGTGTCACGACGAGGGAGAGCCAGGTAGGTTTGATCTCATATGTCGAAGAGTCAATCTTCTCATTTGTGTATTTGTCCTGCTGTAAAAAGCTATAGAATTACATGGGCATAGCGAGCGTGAACTTTCCCCGTCTAGTGGCATCGTTATGCCAATACCATCCAAGCAGGAATTGTGATATGGTGCCCCCATCCCGTTTCTCTCCTCCTCAGGGTATACGCTTAGTATGACTATTGGTACAAAGTAGTCCTCTCACTACCTGCTCGTCCCCTCCTTCTGTATTGTTTCAGTGTGCTTGCTTATTCGTAGTGTCGTCTCTGCCACCACTCGCGGGATAGTAGTGCATTCGTCAAAACCGCGTGAATTGGAGGTCGTGCCAATGTATCCCTCCCCGTCGTTTAAAACTCCCAAACGCCAACATTGTGAGGGTATCTCCTCGCACAAGTCCGAACCCAAACAAGAGCCGCCGTATTGTGAGAGACAATCATGAGCGACCAGCGAGGAAGCGTCAATGCCGTAAAATGAGTCTTTGCGCCCGAGTTCTAAATGGCGATCAATGCCCCCAAGACAATTCCAAGTACGTCATAACATTATTTCCGATAGCGGCGGAGACCGAGTCCGCGTATTGGCCAACAGGATGTCTCTTCATCCCCACTCATGCCGGTAGGTTGGGTGTATACGAGGTGGTGTGGCTGGTTTTCTTCCCTCGATGTTCCCAGAGCAGTTGATATGCTTCGGCACGATGTTGACAAGACATGTTGCCGTTTGAACGTATATGTTTGATCCGCCGGTCAGGCGCACAATTGTTGAAGAAGAATAATAATAATAAAAAAACGCCACTTTCTGTCGCTATCAGTCAGAGTGATCGTCCTGGTGATCCTCCGATCCAGCCTCGGACTTGGTGTCCATCTTGTGGACTTTTCGATGTCGTCGTAGATTGGACACCACGGAAAAGTGTCGCCCGCATCCTTCCACCTCGCAACAAAATGCTATTCACACCCGCGTCAGCATCCCACTCAATCTACCATCATGGATTTTCGCATCCGACTTACGTTTCTCGCCCGTATGACTGTACATGTGCGTCTGCAAGGAGCTCGGCCGTGTGAATCGCTTGTCGCACACTTTGCATTTGTGTTTCTTCTGTGTGCTCGACGAGACTTTGGAGCTGAACTGGCCCATCATCGACTGTGGTGCAGGTGGCGGTTGGGTCATCAGGCTGGGCCGGGGTAGTGTCCGCGAAGTGACCGACTCAATGTCCGATCCCGCGGTCGAATAGTCACTCACTGAGTCTACCGACGCGGCATAGTAGCCACCGCCGTAGTTGCTCGCCGACGATATGGACGAGTTGGTGGAGTGCGTCGACGGGAACCCGTACGAGTCCGCCGAACCCCTGCCACGGTTGTTAGGTGGGTAGATGGCCCGCGGCGTCTCCTGGCTCATCGCCAGCATCCCCTGACCTGCGTCAATAGCGTCCGCAAAGCTTCTTCGGTCGTCCGTAGGCTGGATGCCTCTGTTATCTATGTCAACTAATGAATTCCGGTTGGACCGAAAACCGCCTGCGCTGGAATTGATCGACGGCAGAGAGGAAACTGACGATTGAGAATACCTTCGACTGTCGGCTTCTGGTGCGAGAGCGAATGTTGAGCGCATGGGGGCCGGGGCATACCCGGACACGCCGTCGTAGGAGCTGGGCGACGCCGAATACGTTGCGTGGACGGGGGAGGGCGTTGCCGTTGCGTATGATGGCTCCCCGTAGGCGGCAGACGTCGTCTGCATTCGGTTGAGGTTCAGAAGATCTTGGGGCATATTGAGTAAGTCTTGTTGTTCATATACATCCGCCATGAGAGTGCTACCTGCTGCTGAAGACGTGACGGGAATGCTTCCGTACGGTGCCATTGAGGCACTAGTGTTGGCGCTCGGCCTGCTGGACGGGTGATGCTTCGCCATGGAGTCGAGGGCGCCGAGGTTGGCGCCTATGCCGCCTTGCGAGTACATGCCATGGTGGCCGTGCTGGTTGGCGGAGCCCGAGGCCCACGGGTTGGTGAAGTGAGGTGAGTTCGAGTAGGAAGACATGTGGCCGAAGTGAAGAGCTCCGAGTCGTGACTGATTGTCAAGAGTCATAGTCATCGTCGACTGGGAAGAGGACAAATGCTATCTGGCGAAAAAAAGGTTGAAAGCTCTCGACACCGTATCATGAAAAAAATAATAACAACAAACAAAAAAAACAATAGACGACAACAGCAAAAACGACAACAACAACACGGTGCCCGCTCGTCGGTCTCCGATATAACAAGCCCTGAAGAGTTCGCGCTGATCAGATGCAAGATCCCGAAGGAGACAGATTCGTGTCACCCAGTCGAGACGGTGACCTTTTGTTGCAAAAGGTCCAGTGAGAGGAAGACGTGCCGAAGGGTAGGAAGGGGGGGGATCAGCGGTCCTTAAGTGTATTTGTGTTGCGGTGTGTGTATGTGTGTGTGTGTAAGTGTGTATTATGTATGTATATGTGTGTATATGTATGTGTGTGTGTCCTCTCTCAAGGGGACACAACCAGGAACCCTCGACGGTTGAATTATAGACAGGTACAGCTAAAGAGGCTAGTCCTCCACAGGTAGTGTACTTTGCTACCAGGTCAAGCCGTCGAAGCTTAACAGACTCCAGTGATTGGGAACGAGTGGAGCCGTGAGCTTGGCCTGCTTAGGCAGTTTTCAAAAGCCGTAAGAGAATCCAGTGACGACGGTCCAGAGATGGATCGACAGTCCCAATATCCTATGGGAGAGACGGTCCTGGGGCAGCAGGGTTCACCGGTAGCAAGGTTGGAGGCCGACTGATGTTGTAGACTCGCTCCGGGGCGGAGGGAGAGAGTACGTGAAGAAGATGGTGCCCAATTTTGACAGGAGCCGTTTTAGGTGACCACCGATCATGAGAATGTGGAGTGGAGTGGCTCGTTTCAAGACCGAAGAGTCAAAGATCAGCGAGCCCTGCCAGATATCTGGGAGGTCGGGAGTTTGCGTCCGTGTATATATGGCGGGCACTGTACGGTTGATCCAAGACTTGCAGATAGAACGGCGGGCGTGTGGCGGTCGAGTTGTCTCTGGTTGCGAGGCGATGGACGGCGAGGCTGGTCTATCGTCGCCGTCTCTTATATAGATATATATATATGTGTGTATGTGTATGCGTATGTATATATATATATATGGATGTATATATATATAATACCAAAATGCTATATGGAGGCTGATGATGTTTCGTAGTGATGACAATTCGAGAAAACAACAAAAAAAAAATGCAAGACGAGAGCCGGTGCAGGGGGAGGTCAGGCTTAAGATAAAAACTACAAGACGGCCGTGGGACTTGGACGAGAGATACTACGTATGTATTCCTATGATGGAATGAACGGTCGATACGTCAACTGACAGATTGGTTAGCTTGTTCGGCAACTGGCCCATTATGATGTCCCAAGGACTCCCAAAGTGGGCAGCATCGCAAGGTTAGGAAAGGCGTCTCTCTGGCTAACAGAACCGGGAAGGGGGTATCAGGTCCAGGGGTCCACCGTCCAAGCCAGATGCGGGAATTGGCCAAGGTGATTGGGCGTGGGGACGCAGGTAGCGTGTAAGTGTATAAGTACATACATACAATCATACTGTGCTGATAAAGTGCCGGACTGGGCGAGGATGGGAGGAGGCGAAATACGTTAGTGTAGACCCCATTCAAGCAGAATTGGTACATAGTAGTGTTGTGTGTAGCGTGCGCTAGGACGGCACGCGAGATGCGAGATGGCGGATGGGTGATGGGTGATGGTGAGCCAAAAGAAAAGGGTCGGCCAAATAAGAACGGGTACCTACCTACCTATCTACCTACCTACCTCCTTACCAAATGCCATGTAGCAAGTACTTGGGTAAAATAGGTCCCTACCTGGTGCTAGGATTTGGGTGTTATATTATATCGTATGTAGGTACCCATTCATGCAGCAGTGCACCCAGAGTGACCATGCCGGCGTAGGTATCTTGGGTATGTTATATACGTCAACAAAAGTGTGTGCTCCCACCACCACCCGTGTGCCTGTATACCACTGACTTACTTACATAACAGTTGTGTTCTACAAACACACTAGAGTAGGAGAGGTTTAGATCGCGAGGTTGACGTGTGGGCCGGGCAAGGGTAGATTTCATTCATTGATGCGATGCTGGTTATTTCATGTATTATGTATACCAGAACCATGCGTAGCCGATCAGGGGTTCAACACCACCTAGTGGGTGCGTTGGGTGCGGTAGTGCGAGTACCTAGTGCGAGTAGTGTAGCATAGTATAGTGCCAGTGTGGTTGTAGCATACAGTACGCAAAACTCCACGTTGTAATATCACCAGTGAGACGCGCCTCTTGTCCCGGGGAGCGAAGGATGGATTAGGGATTATGGATGTTGTGGATAGCGACATACCATGTGCATCACCTACTTGTACATATATGTAGAAGTAAACTACGTGTATGAAAGTGTACAGTAGTATAGATGTTATGTATACCCCATCCCATCCTCACACCCAAGGCTCGCCCATCCCGACTTCTCTACTAGTCTATTCTGTGCAGTACTACCGGGTACTAGTATGATTTGTAACTTAGCGTGGGCGGATAAAACAGGCGTGTGCTTAAACAAGAACCCCGAGAGAGAAGAATAAAAGATATAAAAAAAAACAAAAAAGAGAGAGATTTAGCAAGCGGTACTTCGTACGAAGTATTCCTTTTATCCAGCGGGTCGCTAGACAGCAAGGCTGCCATGCTAGCTGACGCCACTGATGCGGAGGATGGGGGCGCCCATTCCATCATGCAGGGTCTCCTCTCGCCTCTACTGGTACACTACAGTGTTCCTCTCGCCTCTCGCCGTCTTAGCTCTCTTGTGTTCCCGCCCGGGGCTCAAGGCGACATAGTATAGTATAAGTAGTATATATTGTGGTATAAGATAGATAAGAAGAATTCGTTCCCTTCCCCCTCGTGCTTTGTTATCATTCAGTCATGCTTGCTATTTCGAGGACGCGCACGAAAAGACACGTACTATGTTACGCCATCGATGGCTTCGACAAGGCAGATTTGGAGTATCCTGTCGAGCTCGATACAGTGTAGGAAAGAAGATGGGAGAGGCTAAAAGGTGAGCCCGGCCTTGAGAGGGGTTTACAGGGTAGGAATCGTACCTACGTCATTGGTGCTGTACCCGGTACATTAGCGAGTGCATGGCTAAGCATCATCCCTGCCAAAATCCAACCCTGAAGAAGTCAAGTACCGGTACTTTGCACGCCACCAAGCATCAATAGCTCGACACATCAATTCTACGCCTATGCCTCGTTTGGGTCAAGCGGGAAAGACAGAAGAAAAATTCATCTCAGCGACAGCTATTAATTTGGAAAAACACATATCTAATACGAAATTGTCAGCAAAAAGCTGCATACTCTATCTACACCTACATAGGCTATCGAATTGGCAAATAGTTTTGACCTCCATCCATGGTTGAACTCTATTGTATAGTGTATTTGTGTATATGTGTGGTGTGTACTACGTATGGTGTGTATGGCGTGTATGTGTGTATAGTGTAGTGTATATGGTGTATGTGTGTAAAAAAGCAGCACGGGATACAACGCATAAGTGCTCTGAGACACGGCCGAGTATATTTTTGGTAGGTGGCTAATGCGTGTGGTTGTGTGGTGTGAGTTGTGGTGTCGGTCTTCAACAACCGCACGCCGGCAACAAATTCGTCATAGGAATGTCAGGGAACTCAAATAGCCACCCGAGTTGCTTCGTGCTTTAAAACAAACTGCTGGCTGCAACTGGATTGCGGGTTACATGAATGACAATAGCCAAGCCTCTCCCTCCCTTGATCTTGGGAATAACACACACACTCTCTCGACACACACACACCATGCACCATACCCTTACACCCTACACCCTACAACCACGGAGGTAGGCCGTACCCTATGACGACGCATGTAATCTGCGCTTCATTACACCCCCAGACTTGTGGGGTCAGATCATACGCTTTGGACAACGCAAAGCGCATCGGTATTGGTATTGGCTGGAACGCATGAATAATTCGTGCCTATTGAATCCTCTTGTCTTATCTTTCTTCCTCTCCTTCTTGTTCTTTCTTTGTTAGCAAAGCATGACAATCCGCCACCTCGGGCCATGTCATGCTGTATTGAATATTACCATTGCTGCATTTCGATAGTGATTTCGTGAACCATTGAGTGCTTGAAACCGAGGCGTATCGGAGAAATGTACTTGGGGTAGCATCGACACAATCAGATCAATATTTGGAATTCACCGGGGCACCTCATGGTCTCTTTTTAATTTGGTAGCATGCATTCAATATTTGATGGGATGGGCTCTTCGGTCTTCATGTAAACGACGTTCCATTGTCTTCAACAGAGGTCGGAATCTCATCAGCAAGCAGCCACGGGCGTAGATGCGGGCAAACTCTCGGTCGAATAGAGCGACTTGAAGAACCATGGACGCAGCCATTTAAGCCACCTCCAGCAGCAAAAAATAAAAAAAATGCACACTGTTTCAGTTGGCCATATCGAAGACATACGATGCCCGGCTTTTTTCGATGCCAGCAAATCTCTAGCAATCTCTAGCAACAACAACAAGAGCGCTTTGACTTTGGGCGGTTCGGTCCTCCATCCGAATAACACCGCGGAGCCCCGAAATAAGGCCTTCCTCATAGGTTGCTTGGCATACAACCTTTTTTATGAGTCGACACGGCGACGGTGACGGCGGCCCGTGTTGGTGTCTTAGACGATGACCTCATCGCGCGCGAGACGTCTTTACTTACTTACGGCCCCCTCCCAATCACCTTGTACTTGTAAGTCGGGTTTAACCATTGGGGAAAAGGAGCCTACCACCTGGCCTTATCCACCACAAGACTCGCTTCTACCCATGTTACACGCCACACATGCTACCTGTACGTAATCAGGCGGTAGGTTAGGTATCCCGAGTAGGAGAGAGTGGAAAAAACTTTCCATGAATTGAGATGAATCAATTTATTGCGTGCAGCTGGTAAATCTCGAGGCCGGTGGAGATTCACTGGAGAAGCAAGGAACCTTTTGGCTTCCGTCGCGACTAAACCCCTTTGGTGACCGACGAAGGGGTTGCGTACAGGGACCGAAAGGGCTTCATCAAACTCAATCAGTCCCACGAACTAATGTAAGTACACTAATAGCCATTCATTACAGTATAGTGCACAGTAGTTGGTACCTTAGTTTGAACAAATTGTGCAGTGATTGATTTGTTATGCGCCCATGCTAGCATAAGATAGATTAACCCATCTCTAGTGTAAGTGAAAAACGTACGATAACCAAGTTAGAGTTGTTGTCAACTCATGAACAGTTGCTTGCTTACACTACAATAGATAACGAGTCTATTACTTACTTACTCACTTACAGACTTACAGAGTAGGTAACTCACTTACTTACCTACTGTTAGCCTGCCACCAGTCCCGCGGTATAATAGCGACGATCATAGACGGCTAACCCGGGTTCCCAGGCCTTAGCTTCAAGTGCCGAAATGTCGCATCCGCAGCCTCCTTCCGCCGCCCCAAGAACCCAAGACAGCACCCAAGACAACCTCGACAACCACTGATGACATCGGCTTTGCACTACAGTAGGCGGCCTAAATTGCTCAGGGGGCTTTGGGTCCTCCACTTTGGAAAACGCCAAGACGGCCAACGGCCACTCACAAGCGTCCGTTATCGCCAAGGAGCAAGGGTGTGTCTCAGATTTCAATCCACTTTTATCAGCGTAAGTGTAGGCAAGGTACATTACATGGCCAAGGTACTGACTGTACCGTACCGTAGCAGTACCCCGTTCCGGCTGACCCAAACAGGACCCAAAGCGCAGAACCAACCGACAGGCTGCTGTGGGCGGGTGCTAGTGTAGCGGTGGCGATCATTGACTCTTTTGGGCCACCGTCGCCTTCGCTAATGCTGCACTTGTTCCTTTGCAGTTGCCAAACCAATATCCCATTGCCCATTGAGCCCATAACAAGCTTGACAAGGCCTGACTCCACCCCGTTTGAGCTAAATGCTGGCCCGTCCAAGGCCGTATTCTCACAATCTCCAATCCCCAACCTGAACAGCAGTCCCTCGAATTCCCAATTCCCAGGACCCTTACGGGAACGCCAGCGCCAGTGCCAGGGCCAGCGGCGGAGGCGGAAAGGCGCCATGTTGTGCCAGCCGGCATCTCACAGCTGCAGACGCAGACGGCTAGATAAGTGGTCGATGGCCTCGTGGTGGCTTTTTTTTTTGGTTGTCTCTCTCTGTCTTTCTTTCTTTCTTTCTTACTTATATTAATTAAAGCGAGGAAGAGCCGCGAGGCAAGCAGCGTCCCACGCACACACGGCAGACGGTGGCTCGCCTTGTCTTGGCATCCTACTTCAATGCCGACAGTGTGAGATTTCTGCTGCCTACTTATTCGTACGTATTTGTACGCAAGGAACTTGGCACAACACACTACTGTAGAGATTTGCGGAGAGGCTCGCTATACTCCGAGCGCACCCACCTTATAGACTACACGGCATACAGTAGTGTGCAGATTATACTTACAAAATAGACCAAGGTCACACAACTACTTTACTCATCTGGTTCAACCACGCCTCCGGGCAAACAGACAATAGCTCGGTAGAGCGATAACAAACAAGGAAAGCAAAAAAAAAATAAAAATAAAAAAAATAAATAAAAAACCATCTATAGTAGTGTACTATGTACAGAACTACATATGTAGTAGTATTGGGCGAAAAGAAAAGGAACAATAAAAGCATCGTAATCTCTTACCCACATAGTCAAGAGACGGGGGAAAGAAAATACGGGGCCCGGTGCAAAATGGTCGGCGACCATATCGTGTTTGTGGTCCGGTCTTATCTGTTCCCAGATGGCCATAGATCACGCACGCAAGGATGAGCTGCAGGGTTTGATTGCAGCCTCACCATTACTCTTCAACCCCCCATAGCCCTTGGACAGACCATGGAATTTCTCGGCCTGCTGAGGATTTTGATTGCTGTGTTGCTTTTACGAATGAATTATCAACACTCCTACTCTTGCTGTTGCTCCGGCTGCCAAGTGCGCTTGCTCATGTTGAGAGCGAGGTGATGACAATTTTCGACCTGCATGCTCGGCCTGTCCATACATACGGCAATACGTGATCCCTCGACGGCCTGTTGTGCAGATAGATGCATCATTCGAGCAACTATTCATTCACTCATTCATTCTATCACGAATACGATACGCGGATTGGGTAGGTGGTTCGTCCTTCCACTAGTGGTCGGCCAGCATATCGTATTATCGTTCGATTGTTTGCTTGCCCGGAGGTATGTATGTATGTATGTGTGTATGTATGTAATGTGGTGTATGATTTCCCATCTCGCTCTCCTCAAGCCGAGCCCTTGTATGGGTAGCCTGGCCACGTCGACGGTCACATACAGCATACACCACAGTAGTGTAGTCTTGTGAGCTGCATGACTCTGTCGCGAGACCGTGAACCGGACGTGAGCAAGTGGATTCGGCTCCTTCGAAATCCACCCACACATCGAGTCCTACACTACACTACACTACACTACACTACTTACACTACCAGTACTAAGTTCCGAAGGATTTTCCCCGCCAACAATCTCACGTCCTATTAGTTTGATAAACGCTCTACGTTAGTTCAAAATTACACAATCACGCTGCTCACTAGACTGCCAACAGGGTTCATTACTTTAATCTCTGAGTGAGTATTATCCCGGCCCGAGGCGGAGTACGTGTTGTGACACTCGTGACAAACATCAATATCACGACTTGTCCATCACGACGGTTCATGTTCGACCAAGAAATACGTTGTTTCCCTGGCAGAAGACGTATAGGTATTCCGTTATTACCCGTTGCCGGAAGAATCAACCAGATTCGTATAGTAGAAGGGTCTGTACCAAAATTGATCCAGCTCCAGCTCATCAGATAGGTACTACTTATCATAACATGAACGTCGTGTAAGTAGTTATCTACCCCTGTTGGCATATTGGAGGTCCTATACATTGCGGCCCTTGCAATTACTTCTTCGTATGGGGTTAGTGGGTGTTGAACCCTTACCGATAGAACTTTGTTGAAATTAGCCCCGGCAAATATCGACTGTTTTATCTGACACGAGTGGGAATTGTAAAATCCATGCAAGATCATGTTCCCTGACACTTCTTTGCGGGCCAAGCTGACTAGCTAATAAGATGAACTGGTGCATGCATGAACATGTGCCGAGATGCCCCTTCCTACATACTTACAGTAACTCGACTGAAATACAATGTAACCCGTCCTGGAGACGACGCACGGAATACGATTACATTCTTCCTCCTGAGTAGGTAAACCAGCAAGCACACGTTTCATGAGGGAAAAAACGTGAGTTGGTCCAGAACCAGACCGGTAAATTTTTTGTTCGGGTAGTAGCGTCGTAGCATTTCAGTTCACTCTTAGTACAGCTGTATATATACAATAAGAGATATTACAATACATAGTATACAAACAAGCAGTCGAGATACACCTTGGCAAGCCCTGCGTAGAGAAAATGTGAAATACCATGATGCCATGAACGTGGAAGCTTATTGCCGAGATGGCTAACAAGCCATGGCTAACTGGAGCGCTTTCCGTCACGGCGTCTTCAGAATATTGACCGAGAATGATTCCGTAGGCGCCGGGCCCCAAGTGTGTTTTCAGCCACCAGACAAAATGCGAGTTACACAAGTCCACGCAAAGATGTTTATGGACATTCCCGATCTATAACTACAAGGGTGTCACCAAACGACGCCCTTGTTGCAGTCGGGGCAATAATGGTCTACGTGTCTCCAAGAGGTCTCGGCTACTGACAGATGAGCCGAGCCTGCCATAATATCAAGCACTCAAGCACCTGCAAGGTCCAACATCGGGGGAGTAAACGTACGTTCAACTTGAAATACGTCCAGGAAGGAGACACTATCGAACCATCCTACTATTAAATGATCTACAAGATGTAATTTATCTCCCAATATACCCAAAAGCAAAGAAGCACACAGCAGATCGATGCTAATTGTGTTAAAGAAGCTGCATCAAAGAACCACGTCAAGCAGTGGAGGAATCGTTCAAAGAAACTACATCCAAATCTGTCGAGTAGGGTTTCTCACCAGGCTCGTCAGTTAGATCCTCACCCAGTCTCCTAGATTGACAAAAGATACAATTTGTATATAGCAACCTTACTTGAACGAACCTTTTGAACCTAAACTATACATGAGGTGGTCTGAATGTCGGTAACTCTGTGAAGAAGGGTAGGCAAGAGAGAAACGAACAAAAAAACACAATAAGAGAGAGACTATGTATAAATCGCAAACCTAGCCTATAGAGCAGAATTCTCTCGCCTTTTCACGTAGTCAACCCAGACGCAATGGGCGGGAATATACATCAGATGGGAATAGTTGGATCCCGCGTCTCAATAGATGCCCAAATATCACAATGGGAAAAGTTCTCAATTAAAACGGCAGGAGTAGCAATACCAGCAGCAACGATAACACCAGACGGTGCCGTGTAACGTAGCTGGGGGTCCAGGTCTCCATCTCGAGCTACGACCAAGCACCCGTGTTACACCTAAAGAACCTTCATGATAGATGCCCGCCACTTGCTCTATTACGCCAACACAGCATCCATACCTACTGCCTCCCTCTCTGTGTCGGCAACACAATCTCGTCGTCCATCCAATGATACATTCACCGCTGATACGTCATTTACTCCCATCTTTGAATTTCCTGGATGTCCCCTTTAACCGATTCACCGTGGACCCCCAGCCCCCAGAAATGAACGTCGTTCACAAGCGTCAGTAGTGCTTCCGCGTCTGAATCCTGGCAGCAGTCGCCAGTATATATAGGCGTCATCGTGCACCCGGTCCATGTTGGAAACGTTTTGGGCAGGATACACCATAACTTCCAAAACGACCCGGTAAAAGTAAGGCCGTAGTGTCGCATATGGCTCTTGTCTTCTTCGGACCAATTGTCTGGGTCTTTGCGAGCCGCCGCACGCATCTTGCACTTCAAACGGTAGCGATTATACAATGATATAGTCGAGGAAGCAGCAACTTGGTAGCAGGCCGTCTTGACATCCTCTTCGTCTTCCTGAAACGCAATCGTGAGATACGGGCAAATCCCGCGGTTGTGCACAACAGAAGTGAAACTGCGAACTTGAGCGCGAAACCCGTATTGGAAGGCCTCCGTGGAGATGTGATACGTGCAGTCGGGGCGAGGGTCCCAGTCATATCGTCTTGGTGATCTAGTATCCTGAATAGGCGGAGACAACCAGTTGTCCTGTTCGTTTGGCTTCCGAAGAAGCTGGATCGTTTGGTACGGCACCCAGTGCGTTTTGCCAAGTTGTTGATAGAGAAGTTGTGTGCTGAAGAGGTGTCTAAAGGCAAATGTTGCATGTTCAGCCTTGTTGACTTGGTTCAACTTCATGAGTAGATACGCCTGTCGAATGAACTTTACAACTTCGGGGTCCAGCCACGCAGCAAGGCCTGGGAACTCGGCCTTGTATATATGGACGCGGCTTTTGCCATCCTTGGGGAATTCCGTAATGCCGAAGTGTTTCCTCATATCGGGGCGGACTTCAGTGGTCAGGATTGTAATTCCATACGGCTTGAGAACCAATTCCAGGAAGTCCTCATCAGTGACCTCGGCGCCTGGTTCTTTTCTATTGATTCCAGTGGTTACCGACGTCACGGAAAGTGCTGTTGTACACGGGGTGACGGCCGCTCCTCCTCCCTCCTCGCCTCTTGAACTCCGTGTACTGTCACGGTATGACATGACGGTCTCCCACAGCTGTGCTGTATCCTGCGGGTTGGTATCGGGTGAACGAGAGTAGGATCCGGCCGCCAACAATGTGGAAGCACGTTTGCCAGCAGAGGAATTCACGGTTGGAGGAGCGTGGTGCGGCCTACTGTTATGAGCTTGGGCCATTACGCAAGGGACGTCGTCGTCGAACGCCATCGTGATTCTCGATTGAGATAGACTGGCTAAAGAGCGGTTGAGAGGGAGAGGTGTTGAGAGATGTGCACATACAATAGCGAAATGATGTTGTAGGAACAAATGAGGAAAAAGAGGACAAGTTGGAATGAAGAGTAAATGCCAACAAGTCTGTTTAAGTTCTAATTTGAAGAGAGACTTATTACCCTGTCAACAGATAAACATCAACAAACTCTGCTTGTTTCTCTTCAGCCTCAACGCGGTCAATGTAAATACGACCCCCACCTAATATCACCGAGCTAATCGTGTCTTAAATCTAGTTCTTTGATATCCTTGGTTGGTAAGGGAGTGTTGTCAAAATGTCTCTCATCTGCGCCACAGTTTGACAATATGTAACAACGGCGGGTTTCCCATGCACTCACTGGGATACCAGCTTCGTGGCCACTTAAGCTGTGACAATATTCAGAAATGCGAGCGCGAAACTGTGCTATGGTGTAATAAAACTAGCGAACCCTCCGCCGAAGCCCGACAGTCTGGCTATAGCGGAAAAGGTATCTACTTGGCTGAACTATATTGACAATCGCTACATAACAGACAAATCAGGGGCGACCACCACCTGCAACTAGCTTATTTCTTTTCCGTAGAAGTTTGCTACCCGATCGAACTAAGGCGCCCATGCATCTCGATCCGTAAGGCGAAGACAACTTTACCATCCACGGCCAAAGAGTAGACTGAGTATATGACTTGTATCATGTAACATACGGAGAAAAGGGAGGCGGGGATGGGTGTCTCAATGGGCAAGGCAACAAGATATAAGAAAGAGTGTGAAGAGATACAAGTACCGTAATATCTACTTCATACTTGACTCTTGTATCTCTTCTAGGGTATACGACCCAGAGATCAACACATGACGGGAACGCTCAGCTGCTCGTACCGAGTTGCTTGGTTATATCTCGTGCGTCCTGCACCGCTCCAACGAAACGCGGCAGCCACAGCGTCGAAGATCAATTGCGGCTCATGGGTTGACTAACCGTGCACCCGTTGAAACTATCGTGATAATAAGCATTGTAGGCGCAGCTGCGACGCTCAAGCATCCAAAAGAAGTGGCTGCGTATGGTACCTGCAACAATAATTCGAGATTCATGGATCTAGCCTCGACAACTTATTCGTTGTCGTACGGACGCTGACAAGTACGATAGCTGGATTCGAAGAGCCCGCGGACAGTTGACGATCCCGCAAACGCAGACGATCCCGCAGAGCGGCCGGGAAGTTCGATAACTCCGTCCGCCTTCGCTGATGGCTCGACGCCATCGTAGACATACCCGACGCTATGTCCGTTATCCGGTTACTAGTTGCAGATATCGCGTCAGCATTTCGCCCGGATGCAACTTTTTACTTCCAAGTCTTCGTGGACATGCTCACTGCTGACCTAGTTGATGCCTGGGGCTGACATAACAATAATAGCATCGTATGAATGATGGGGGGTAGTTTTGATAGGCCGTAGCATTGCTAGCCTGGATACGACAACGATTGACTGACTAGCTAGGAAAAAATATAAAAGGTGGCGGCTTGGCTTGGCTTGGAAGGACCGGAACCAACTCTAAAAGTACAGGAGATTTTAAGTCTCTACATCTAAGACACTATCATACAGCATATGGTACAAATAACTAATAGTCTAGCAACCCCCTGGTCAAACCGTTGCAAATGGACAGTCGCTACAGAGCAGCCCACGAGAACCCGAAAGGGCCAGGCGACGCAAGGCCGACAGCGCTGCAAATCATCGAGGACGAGCAACGGCAAGACGGATCCCTGCGCGACAAAGTGATCCTAATCACCGGGTGTTCGTCAGGTCTCGGCATCGAGACGGCGCGGGCCCTCAAGTCCACGGGCGCGACGTTATTCCTCACAGCGCGCAACCTAGAGAAGGCCACAGCGGCGCTCGGAGACATCTTGGATGACGGCGGCGACGTCCATCTCTTGGGGCTCGACCTCGAGTCCCTGGCCAGCGTGCGCGCTTGCGTCGACGAGTTCCTAGCAAAGAGCCAGACCCTCAACATCCTGATCACGAATGCCGGCGTGAGACTCGTGCCCGAGGGCCGGACGGCGGATGGGTTCGAAGTGCACCTCGGCACCAACCACCTCTCGCACTTCCTCTTGTTTCAGCTGCTCAAGCCGACGCTCTTGCGCTCCTCGACGCCCGACTTCCAGTCGCGCGTCGTTGCCGTCTCATCGACGGCGCATCGGACGGCTCCGCTCAACTTGGACGATTTGAATTTCAAGAAGCGGAGGTACGACGGGGTCGCGGCTTACGGACAGAGCAAGTTGGCCAATGTGTAAGTGGCTCTTATATTTCGAGGGGAAAAAAATCACGTCCCGTTGTTCTTATCTAGAAACTGACCTGCGTTAAACAGGTATATGGCGAACGAAATCGAGAGACGATATGGATCAGAAGGTCTTCATGGCTGGAGTGTGCACCCGGGAGGCATCCGCACCGGGCTGCAGAGGTGGAATTTACATGACACCCTAGTGCTTCTCAAAAATGGCCCTATGCAGAGCTACATGTAAGTGAGATAGAACCCAATTTTTACCGATGCCGAGGATAGGAAAGGACGAGAGAACCCTTTACTAGTACTCCACGTCGGGATAGTCTATATTTCTTTCAAAACAATCTCCCTATCTTGCTTAGAAAGGGAACTGCTAACCCTCATCAAGGTATATGCAGAATGTAGAACAAGGTGCTGCGACGTCGGTGTGGGCTGCCGTGAGCCGAGATCTCGAGGGCAAGGGCGGTAAATATTTGGAGGAGTGTCATGTTAGCCAGGGAATTAGAGAAGGATCAGATTCAATAGGTCCTGGCTACGCTTCGTGGGTGTATCATGAGGAAGACGCAAAGAGGCTATATAACGTGTCTTTGAAACTCGTTGGTCTTGCGAGATAATTAGTCGATAGAGTAGTAATGAGCGGGGACGCGGGTCGAGACGAGAGCGCTCAACAGGCTCAAGATGCCCCCGAGTGGCAGGCGAGAGGCGACTTGTGGTAACTGTTGTATAAGATTCAATCATCTCAACTCCGAGTCCTCCGCTTCTTTCTACCGGTCGTCTTGACGTCTGACGCCTCGTCTTTCTCGATTTTTATCTGCTCAACAATAGTCGTGGTCCGACGTTTCCTGGTAGTAGGTAGTGATTCATTCGTTATCTCTTGTTTGACCTCAACTGTAATGTCGACTGCTTTATGATCTGCGACTGCCTGTTCGGAGAATGATTTCAGATTCGCCGTAAATAGAACTGACTGAGCCCATCCGGCTTGTGGGCCCCATATCTGGCGAAAATGGTCGCCAACGGAGTGGTACATGGCCTTGGAAAAGGTCTTGGTCTTGGTCTTCCCGAATCGATAATCGCGCTGAGCGATCTGCCACACGTGTGTGTCGACTGGCACGGCCTCGCTCCAGCCCAGTCCCATCAGGCATACACAGTCCGCAACTTTGGGCCCAACCCCGGAGAGCAGAAGAAGTTCTTCATGAGCTTGCTTATACGTGATCGGTTCATCTCTCACGGCAACGGGAACTGACGCAAACCCGGGATTTTCTGGGTTCGATAAGCTTTCCAACCATCCCTCCGGTTTCTGCTGAGACACTATCATGGCGGTTTCAACAATGTATTTAGCCCGATAGCCGAATCCAAGGTCTCTTAGGTGGGATTCGACCTTCTTGCCCGTTAAAGCCTGAGGGGATGGGAAATCATGGAATGCCTCGTCCCCTATGTATCCTATCAAAGGTCCGTAATGCACACAAAGCTTGTTGACCTGATTTAAAAGATGAGCATCTTCAACGAAGCCTGGAGGACGTGGAATTTCGTACCATTGATGAGATACGCGAGATGTGGTTATTGCTGCTGCAGATGAAAGCTAACAACGTCTCCCAGGCGTCTTGACTGAGAATGCGGATGCCTGTGAATTTTGGCGCTTTCTTTTTGAAGTTGGAATCGGACTCAGACCACTGGTCATAAAGGGCAGCCAAGTTGTGTTGTAGGCTGAAGTAATGACGGAGAAGAGCCTCTGTGTCATCTTCTTGCCGGATGTCCGTACCGCTGATCTCCTTGTGTAAAGTTGAACTGCCCTTGGGCCAAGTTACCCTATAATGGAGAAATGATTCATCTTGTCTCAGTGACAACAGTCGGCCGTGCAGAGCACAATTCCTGCGAGTTGATGTATTAGAATCATCATTTTAATAAGGAATATACTGAATGATCATCTCCAATCGCTCACCACTCATCATTGATCTTCTGCCACCGAAAAGATTGTCCACAGCGTAGAGTTGTATCAATGCAGAGCTCCGTCAAGCTGAGGGGTAGCTTGCGCCACTCAGATAGGCGAAGTGGCGGCATGACAGGAGGACATATATACGTGCGGCAGAAGATATTGTTTCGGTAGAGAGAGAGAATGATAGAATTCTATACAATATGGCTGGAAAGGGGGTTTATTTCACGTTTTTGCTAGTATTAGTCAGTAAAACCGACTGCACGGACTCGAAGAGAATTGAAGCTGGCAGGGTCCCAAAGGGGCAAGTGGCGCCAGACTAAGCTACCTGGGGAGATGAGCTAGCACTAATCGGTACTAGAGGGGATCTAGCTGTGACAATTGCCCAGCTTTAGGTGAGCCAGGCGAGCCAGGCTAACTTGGCTAAGAATAAGAACCCACTACAGCATGGGCGGAGCGGCGAGAAGCCTAAACTGGAGTTCCCCATCCAACCAAAATTTCTAATTCCTCCAGCCTCGCGGTCGATCTACTGACGCGGCTCTACCAGGAGCTTTGCATTCTTCCGAGGCTGATGTTCACGCCGTGCCCGCAAACCACATCACACTAACCCACGTCGACCAGCGAGCTAACATCAATCGTCCGCCTGCGCCGCCAAAGTCCTATTCCGATCACAACAATCCTGTCGCCATGAACGCAGACAGTTACTCTGCGCGCGGTAAGTCATCCGACCTCCCATATTGAATATTGAACCATGCCCATCTATCATGGAACTAGTTTTGTTCGCTGACCGGCCAATCGTAGACGGCCGCCTCGGCGCGTCCCGCGATTACTCTTCTCGCGATGACAGACGGGATCGAGGCGACCGCGGTGATCGACGTGACCGAAGGCGTAGCAGATCGCCCCGACGCTCCCACCGTGACGAGGATGCCTATGCTTCCAGTCGAAGCCACCGAGACCGCGAACGTGAAGATCGGTACGGGGGCGCTGGTCGTGATCGCAGAGAGCGGGAATGGGATCGTGATCGGGGTGATCGGGGCGATCGGGGTGCTCGAAGAGAACACCGCCGTGACGAGCCCCCCCGGCCATCTCGTCGGGACCGTGACGCCTACGGAGACGATCGCCGCGGCGGTGGCGATCGGCGAGACCGTGGCGACCGTGGCGACCGTGGCGACCGTGGTGTCAGAGATCGCGATGAAGATCTCTTTGCACAAAACCGCCGCGGCCGAAGTGCGTCGCCCCCTAAGAAGCGCGAGCCCACGCCGGATCTTACCGATGTCGTCCCTGTCCTCGAGCGGAAGCGTCGCATGACACAGTGGGATATCAAACCGCCCGGCTATGACAATGTCACAGCTGAGCAAGCCAAGCTATCGGGTATGTTCCCGCTGCCCGGCGCACCGCGACAGCAACCTATGGATCCCACAAGACTCCAGGCTTTCATGAACCACCCAGGTGGTGCCGTTAACAGCGCAGCACTGAAACCTGGCAACTCTCGGCAGAGCAAGAGACTGCTGGTCTCCAACCTCCCCCCAGGTTCTACGGAAGAAAGTGTGACCAGCTTCTTCAATCTCCAGCTAAACGGCCTCAACGTCATCGAAAGTACCGATCCCTGTGTTCTATGCCAGGTCTCGAAGGACCACTCCTTTGCACTGCTCGAGTTTAGACATGCTTCGGAAGCCACAGTTGCTCTAGCTCTGGATGGCATAACGATGGAGGCGGATGATGCGATGAATGGGGCGGCTTCTGCCGGCCTCCATATAAGACGACCAAAGGATTACATTGTCCCGGCGGTGCCGGATGACACACCCTATGAGCCCGGAATGGTATCAAAGGTGGTGGTTGACACTCCCAACAAAATCAGCATTTCAAACATCCCTCCATATCTCGCAGACGAGCAGGTCGTTGAGCTTCTAGTAGCGTTTGGCGAGCTTAAAGCGTTTGTTCTCGTGAAGGACAATGGTACTGAAGAATCTCGCGTAAGTCAATGCTTTCCCTCCACTGTATTAATGTTTGAATCTAACAACTACTAGGGTATCGCGTTTTGCGAGTTTGTCGATCCTTCTATTACAGACATTGCAGTCCAGGGCCTGCACGGCATGGTCATCGGCGAAAAGAACCTCAAGGTTCAAAAAGCGAGCATCGGCATCACCCAGGTATCCGGCGTGGAGATGGGTGTGAATGCCATGTCCATGCTTGCTGGCACGACTGCTTCCAGCGATGCAGAGATAAGTCGCGTAGTGCAACTGCTCAACATGGTGACACCGGAAGAGCTATTAGACAATGATGATTATGACGGTAAGTTCCTAAGGATTCTTTCAGACTGATCCAGCTGACCAAGCAGAAATCTGTGAGGATGTGGAAGGGGAGTGTGCCAAGTATGGAAAGGTTGTGCAGATGAAAGTGCCGAGGCCCATTGGAGGCAGTCGACAATCTGCAGGTGTCGGTAAAATTTACGTCAAATATGATAGTACAGAATCAGCCAAAAAAGCGCTCGAAGCATTGGCGGGAAGAAAATTTGCTGATAGGACCGTCGTTACTACGTATTTCCCGGAGGTAAGTCTTCAAGGACGACTGTTGATGACACTCTCTAACATATTTCAAAGGAAAATTTCGAGGTCGGAGCATGGTAAAGAGAAAACGAGCCGATCCCGGCTCTCGATCAAGTTGGTTAGGCAATTTGGCGGCATTGATTGGAGGCAAACCGAGGCGAGCTTTGCTCGGCAATTGCATGAAAATGCGTGTACTTTACTACTACTATTACTGGGCATGAGTCCGGATTCATGGGGGTCAATGGGGCCATTCTACACTGGCATTGCAAAGAGATTTGAAGGCCTCTTCCAACCCTTGAGTGTTCTGAGAAATATGCGGCCCCGACGTCGCTGATCAGAACCATCATCTATTAACATCAATAATTGCCACACACGGTGGGCTATGTACTCTCATTTGCAATCATTAACGCTCGGTTTCAACGCGCTCTAGGTTATAATGGTCACGAAAACTTATTACGTGTATTGTGAAAGCCTGCTAAAGTAAAATGACTTGGCTATTACGTCAGGTCGCATGATTTGGGTCCTTTGGTTGCACGGAAATTTGTCCAGAATTTAATTGGCTGGCGATTCTTTGCTGGTCCCTTGGAAAACGGAAACATGTAGATTTAAGCATATTATCCTTCAGGACGAGTCGAGTCAAATTCGACACGGACCCTAAACTTGTTGTTGTGCTTGTCATTAGAACCCTTGGGTTGCGACTGAGTCGAATTACGCATACGGGACAATATGGGGAACCAAGTATTGACGGAGAGCTTGCTGCTCGATGCGGAGATAGACAACCTATACCAGCGCGCAACGCAGTCGCAGTTTCTCCGCTTGGGCGGTCAAGGTCGCTTGGATCGCGTCAGCCTCGGCGAATGGCTCTCACAAGACCGGCTATATGCGCAAGCTTACATCCGATTTATTGGCGGCTTGATCTCGCGCATCAAAATGCCCCTCGATGTCGATGCAAAAGGTGCGAGCGCGACTTTACAATGGCGAATCCTCACGCTTCTGCAGGGGTGTCTAGCTGGCATTATGCGAGAACTGCAATTCTTCGAGGAGGTGGCCACTCGATACGGCCTCGACTTGGCCGCCGCGGGTCCCGGCGAACAGGTATTCGGCCCTAACGCGACAACCAAAGGCTATATCAAGCTATTCGACTCCTTCACTACCAAACCGCAGGAGGAGTCGCCGAGGACCCTATTTGACGGGCTGGTCGTCCTCTGGGCGACGGAAAAAGCGTACCTCGCTGCCTGGAGCTATGCGAAACAACACAGCGGCCAGGACGCAGTTACAGACTACGAGAAGGACCTCGATGGGGGCGCTCTGCGCAAGTCGTTCATTCCGAATTGGACCTCACAGCCTTTCCAGGACTTTGTCAAGGAGATCCAAGAATGCGTGGACGCCTATGCGGAGAGTCAGACGGGAGAGGATAACTCGGATGCCAGGTTTGTGACGGCTGCGGCCATGGCGAAGAAGGTTTTTGTTCTCGAGGAGGGCTTCTGGCCTGTAATTGCCGAGGACGAGGTCGCCTGATTTGCCGGTTCGATGCCATTTTTATTCATGTGGTTTCCCCAGATTGTGCATTTCACCACAACACTCACTAGGTTAGGTAGTTTTAGCTTTGAGCACGCAAATACCAAGGACGATCCGAGTTTCGAGATACAACTTGTACGCCACTTGTGTGTGATATGATTTACCGAAATAGCAAGATGCATGTCGGCAATATGCGTATCTTGGGGAATTTATTAGATTACTCCTCGAAGTTTATTTTCCTAGTTAGCTAACGTATATGTATCAATGAGTTTGCAAAGAAGAGTATCAGGTACCACTTTAAGCTTATAAGTGGGTCTACCTTGTTCTCGGGGTGGAGTGGGGGCCAACGGAAGAAGCCAACGCTGCTAGGCCCATAAAAGGAAGTTGTCAGGGCAACACCGGGCGGGATGTGACTACCACAACAGTCAACAATTCAAGGTTCTTCATTAATTAAATGAAACCCGCTCCACACGGCTGCGTCTCTCCCTCTCTAGTTCCACAACGAAACACCACCAGGTCTTCAGTATCCGGCCGGCGCAGACCTCTAGAAAAAAGAAAAGAAAAGAAATCCACATGCAACATGGCTGCCGGCGATCTAATTGACTTCGATGTCATCGAAGGCCAGAAAGAAAACATTCAATCTCTGCCTGGCGGCCGATCGGCGAAGAAGCTCGTCGAAGTCCTCTCGCCCTCGCCTCTACACAAGCTGTCGACACCTACTCCTACCGACACCAAGAACATCAACGACTGCATCAGAGCCGAATACGAGGCCGAAGTCGCTGCCTTGTCCGAGTCTGATGATCCCCTCGACATCTTCGACCGGTATGTGCGGTGGACATTTGACGCGTATCCGTCCGCCCAAGCAACGCCTCAATCGCAACTTCACACGCTCCTAGAGCGCGCCACCAAGGCGTTCATAGGGTCGGCACAGTATAAAAACGACCCCCGATACCTGAAGCTATGGTTACATTATATCCACTTTTTCTCCGACTCGCCCAGAGAGACATTCGTCTTTCTATCTCGTCACAGCATCGGCGAGAGTTTGGCATTGTTTTATGAGGAATACGCCGAGTGGCTCGAGAGCGCCGGTCGCTGGGGCCAGGCCGAGGAGGTGTACAAGCTTGGTATTGAGCGAGACGCCCGCCCTGTGCAGCGTCTTATCCGCAAATTTGGCGAGTTCGAGAAGCGACGCACCCAGCAGGAGGATGCGACAGATGAGCCATCCTCTCCTGCCTTGCCGAGTGTGAGGGCGGCATTGGCTGCCAAAGTCGACCCATTTGTAGCGGCGGCTAGGCCAGCAGATCCGCAAGCGCCCAGACCCAACATGGGTGTCGGCGGGCAATCTTCTAAACCAGGCAAATCCAAACTCGCCATCTTCTCGGATGCAGATTCGGCGCAACCAGCGATGCCATCGAAGGGGGAGACTACGAAAGGATGGGATACAATCGGATCGCTCGCTGATCGAAAGAAGGAAAACGTGATGGAGGCCAAGCCCTGGGTGGGAGAGACGTTGAAGACCAGCGTGAAGAAGAGTAGTGCACCGAAGATGCCTGTATTCAGGGATCCGGTAAGCTAATAAATTCCTGTTCCTTTCCGGCGTCGGCCGATAATTGATGACAGCAGGACTAATTGTTGGCGGTTGCGCAATTGTGTATTTCAGTCACTGGCCAGAATAGCAGAGTCTCACATTGTCATTGCTCCCTCAAAACACCAAGTGATTGTAAATCCTCAGAATGGTAAAAGAGAGCGCGTTTACGTTAACCTCGAAGCCGTGTACCCCACTCCCGAGGAACCAGGTACTGAGCTGAGTTTCGAAGAACTATGGGCGGCTAGCCGAGGCTGGCTCGATGCTTGCTGGGACGACGACGAGAGCCCAGTTGATTACCAGAATGAAGTGGTAGATGAAAATACACCCCTGGTGGAAGCTCTTAGCAGAGGAGTCGAGCAAAGATTAGTGATTCACAGAGACACAGTACCACTCGACGAGAACGGGGCATTGATTAAAGAGCACCCTAGACCGGCCAAGGGGAGGAAGAAGAAGGTAATGGAAGTTAACGAGACTCAAATCAGTACGTACATATCTTGCTTCACGCGCCCATATTCGGTTTCCACCTCCCTTTGCGCTCTGCTTGCTGATCGTCTCTGGGCTCTATAGTCAAAGCAAACCTTGATTCTCCGTCAAAACCAAAGATCAAGAAGAAGAGAGGTGCATCATCAGAGCCCACCATGACAATGCACACGAAGGCTGCGACGGATGAGATATACGAGCTTTTCAATGCTCCCCTCAAACCAACCAATGAAGATGCTGAGAGTGATGAAGAGGAATATATGACCGACGGTGACTATACAAGTGGCGCAGAGAGCACCAACACAACACGACAAATTGGCACAAGCGAGGCCGAAGACGATGACGATGCGGACGACCGAAGCGTAAGCGAGTGGTCTGACTTCACCGCCCGAAAACACATACCAAAGGTCGATGGCGACACTGAATATGGACTGGATGATGATGGCCGTAGCGAAATGTCAGATGTCATAGATCCTAACGATGCGGAGCCACGCGGTCATGAAGATGATGCCGACTTCCCACCCACGCCTGAAGACTCTCCTCCGAGAACTAGGTTCATTCCGATTCCGCCTGAGGATTATGAGCCACCTACGCGACCGTATAGGGATCCGGCCGAGGTGGCTAATAACCGTTTGCCGTTTATGACACCTATTACGGAGCGAACAGAAACTTCGGTGGGCATGGGCACGGGCACAAAATCAAACTACTATATGAAGACACCATCCAAGATGGATACTTTGGACACTGCAGCCGAGGAGGACGATGAAGACGAGGAAGATAGAGATCTTGAACCTCTAAGCAGCCCACTAAGAGAGCTATCACCCGTGAAGCTTGCCCAGCCCCTATTGCCCAAGTTCAAACCAGAACCCAAAGCATCTGTCGCCCCTCTCATACCAAAGGGTCCCATCATCAGAGAAGCTCAGTGCAACCCAGTTGACAGCAATGTCAGGGACGAGATTTTAGCTAAGATGCATCCATCTCTTAGTTCATACGCCGGGTTCTACGATCATCGCAATGAGAGAAGTGATCGTGGAAGCGAAATCCGGAAGTTTGCCAAGATCATGGGTAAAAATGGCAAGAGCAATAATGAGAAGACCGGCCCTATTCAGAGTCCTGTGACTCTCGAGTTTCCAGAGCTGTTTCGTGAATACACCCTGAAACGTGAACTTGGATCTGGGGCATTCGCGCCAGTGTATCTCGTTGAAAATTCGTCGCCAGAGGACGGAGAAGAAGACGGTATCGTCGAGATGGGTAGGGGTGTCTTCGCAACCAGACAGCGGGCCTCTCTCGAAGCACTCAAGATGGAACAACCGCCTTCGGCCTGGGAATTCTTCATAATGCGCCTGGCTGCTGACCGTCTGGGACCGCAACACCGCGCCACCACCTCGATATCGGCGGCGCATGAACTACACCTTTATCAGGACGAGTGTTTCCTACTACTGCCCTTCCATCCCTATCCCACGTTGCTCTCCGTGGTCAATTTCTTCCGTGAGCAGCCATCTGGCATTATGGACGAGACGCTCGCCATGTTTTTCACGATCGAGCTTCTGCGCACTGTCGAGGCATTGCACTCCAAGCAGATCCTACACGGCGACCTCAAGGTTGACAATTGCCTGCTGCGGCTCGACGACTCCCAGTCACAAGCACAGCCGCTCTCGAATCAATGGTTCGCGGACGGCTCAGGCGGCTGGTCGACCCGCGGCGTGGTCCTGATCGACTTCGGCCGGGGCATCGATATGCGCGCGTTCGAGAAGGACGTGCAATTTATAGCAGACTGGAAGACGACCAAGGAGGACTGCGCCGAGGTGCGCGAGGGGCGGCCCTGGACGTGGCAGATCGACTACCACGGGCTCGCGGGCATCGTGCACTGCCTGCTGTTCGGCAAGTACATCGAGACGGTGCGCGCGGACCAGGGCGGCCTCGGCACGTCGGCGGGCCGGAAGTACAAGATCCGCGAGTCGCTCAAGCGCTACTGGCAGACGGACATCTGGGCTGACTGCTTCGATGTCCTGCTTAACCCAGGCTCGCACGTTGAGGACGAGGTCGAGGCCCGGCTGCCCATTAACCGTAGCCTCAAACGTATCCGGGATCGCATGGAGGTCTGGCTCGAGGCCAATTGTGAGAAGGGTATTGGCCTTCGCGGTATGGTGAATCGCGTCGAGGGCTGGGCGAAGAACAGCAAGAAGCATTGAGTAGGGTTACTTCCGGTTTATTGCTGCAACAGCGGCTTTAGTCTCTGAGGTTGCCATGGGCATATACATGAGACTTACGAATAAGGAAATGCAGATTAGTGTAGGGTTGAAGATAATTCATCTGGATACGAATCACGAGGACTCGGTTACCTGATATTACGATGACGAGAGACGAGTAACGTTTTCGACCAGGCGTTAGAGGCGAGAGGCTAGAGAGGCTGCTACACTTTTGTTCTAGAGATATCTACGTTAACTTTTGGGGGGTATATAATATTATTACTATTATTTGTTCTTGTGCGAGTTTTTTTACCCTGTCAATATACATATTTCATCCGCAAGACGTATCAGTATTGTGACACTTATGCTACGAGAGAAATGAAGAAAAAAACCACACGTGACTAAGCATAGCGATTCACCCTATCCCAGACGCCATGCTACTGACCAAATTCCAGACTATTTCCCCATACGACGAATATACATCACAACAGTTACATTTCATACACGGCCCATAGTACGCTATTAGGTCTTGCCCACCGACCGACTATGCAGCCGAAGTTTATTCGGAGCCATCATCAGATTCTTCATCGGCCTTCTTCTTTTTCTTTCCTCTCGGCTTTGCACCCGCCTTCTTCGCATCCTTGGCGCTTTTGCGATCGACCTGATCCTGGATCTTGGCTCGTTCGGTCGCGCCCTGCGCCCGGAGCTTCTCCTCCAGGGCGACGAACTCTGTCGAGGCGGCGTCCATGCCAATGAGGCTCTCGAGTAGCTTGATCTCGTCGGCCCAGATCCGCTTGTCCTCGACGGTCTTGCCATCGGGGCCCGGGCGGTCGATGGGCGTCTCGAGAACCATGGGCAAGCCGGCCAGAGAGTCGTAGTTCATGATGTTGTGGAAGGCGCGCAGGCCGAGGAAGCCCGTCCCGATGTTGGCGTGCAGGTCGCGGTGGGAGGCGAAGGGCGCCTTGCTGTCGTTGAGATGGAGCGCCCGCAGATATGATGCGCCGACCACGTCGTCGAACTTGGACATGGTCGCCGCGAAGGCCTCGGGCGAGCGCAGGTCGTACCCCGCGGCGAAGGCGTGGCACGTGTCGATGCACACGCCCACGCGCGTCTTGTCGTCCACGAGCGCGATGATGTCACGCAGGTCCTCGAACGTCGAGCCGACGACGTTGCCTTGGCCGGCCATGTTCTCGAGGACGGTGACGACTGTGCTCGTCGCCTTGTGCGCCTTGTTGAGCTGCGCCGCGATGCGCCCGATGGCCGCCTCGCGAGCGTCCCCGTTCGTGTTGCCCGGGTGGAAGTTATACAGCTTGATCCCCAGCGACTCGCACCTCTGCAGGTCGTCGAGGAAGCCGTCGTATGCCTGCGTCGCCTTGTCTTTTTCGGCCTGGGCTAGATTGACGAGGTAGGAGCCGTGCGGCAGGCAGTGCTTGTGGACCTCGAACTTGTGCGTCTCGGAGAGGCTCCGGAACCCGTCCCGGGCCTCGGGAGTGATGGGTGGGTTCGCCCATTTGCGCTGTGATTTGAGGAATAGCGCGAAGGCGTTTGCGCCGATGTGCACGGTGTTTGTGATTGAGTTATGTACGCCTACTCATTGGACAGTCAGCAGCTGGGCGAAGATCCAAGTATTGTAGGGGTGTCGGGAGATGCCTACCGCCCGCGCTGCTAACATGAGCACCTATATACATGGCCTTCTTCAGAGACGCAATGGCGGTGCGCTCGGCGAGGGGCATGGTGTCTTCGGGCTTGGCTTTCGCTTTGGCTGCCCTCCGCTTCTTGGGCGCAGCAGCAGCTTTGGACTCCTCGGCGGCCGAGTCTTCTGCTTCTACTTTGGCCTTGACGGGGGCCTTGCGTTTCTTCACGGGCCTAGGCTCGTCTTCTTCCTCCTCCTCTGAGGTGATGACGGGCTCGGGGCTCGCTTCGACGACTTTGCGCTTGGTGACTTGAGCCTTGGACTCGACTCTGGACGCCGCGTTGGCCTTAGACACACTGCCCTTAGTCGTGCTAGTCCCCACCACCGTTCCTTTTGCTTTTCGAGTCGGCTGACGAGGAGGCATTGCAGTATTTGCGTGCTACGAGATGTAGCGATACAGTACCGTCCTGCGTAGTTGGTGTTGAAAATAAAATTAAGGAATCGGAGGTCATGGCATAATCCGTATCACTGATAAGGGTACCTGGGTAGGTTTCTCCGACGCGAAGTCACGTGAGACCGACAAACTGTGGGTACCCCCCCCCCCCCCCCCTAGCTCACCTGAGAGTCCCGTTGCTAGTATTTGTGGCGCATAAGATACATAACGCCACATACGCCACAACACTTCAAAATAATAGGTACTACAACTTACTCAATAATACTCATAGAGATTGTATTGCAAAAGGGCCGGCTGGGGCGAGGGCCGGACAGTGAGGGACGGCGGCCGAGTTCCTCGAGGTCCAACCCTCTCGGGCGGAGCCCCTCTGGATATTTGAAATTTATTGTTATCGCTGTTGCGATTGTACTCTGTGGGTTACGTTTGCTTACAAAAAGCACGGGACTCTCAGGTCACTCCTTAGAAGCGAAAAAACCCACTCGATAATACGCTTGGTAATTTTCGAGATAATTTGCGCGATAACCCGAGCAAGGAAGATATCGCGAGTCTGCTACTCGCTTTAAGTGACTCTCACGCGGCATACAAGCTTTATTATCCCGAGGGACGCGTTGGCGTGGGGTACGCCTTGACTTCCATTCGACGACGTGTTAGATCAGGCGAAGTAGTAAAGCTCGACTTATTTCGTGATCTCATCCACCTTGTCAACAAATCCTCTGATGTTATTTGGGCTGCCGTCTTTAGCCTCATCGACATCTTCTTTTTGCCTGCCTACCGTCTTCTAACCATGCTCGGATCGACATTCACAGGAAAACCCTGCGAAGCGAATCGACTTGCCTATAGTGAGACAGGCGACATCGTCGAAGCAGAGATCTTTCAAGAGATCAAAGGATGCAGTCTGCAAGCGCTCTTGTTGGATATGCTACAATGGATCACCAGTTGCTAGGCCTAGACATGTTTATTTCGCGAAGGAGTTCCCGTACTATCCAACTAGAGGGCAAAGACGGCAAAACAACCAAAATCACGCTAGAGAAAGCGATGGTCAGACAGAAGGCCATCGTATGTAGTGAGACTACGTGCTATATAACCCGAGATAGAGACGTCGCTAAGTTCTCTTGGGTATCAGCTAAATAGAAACCAGAGATGGATTATCTAAAGCGAGCAGAGCTGAAGGGTGTCAAAGGGGTAGCACAATTAGTAGCGCATAGTCAATTCACCAGTATTGAAGAACTCCGGAAAGGACTCAAGTTCTCGGACCGTTATAATTTTTATAATCACGATCCACCGTCGTCGCCTATAGTAGGCGCGATCACTCCAAGACACTCGAATTCATTCAGTAAGAAGCGCAAGTTATCATCCGACCACATATCCTCCCGATCCAGAAGACGGCAGACTACTAGCCAGGCCAACGTAGTTGACAACCAGCAGTTGATGAGCAAGAACAAGAGCACGCCGAGCCTGTACATGCCCAGCACGGAGCTATGGGAGAACAGGATCTATTCCTGCCTCGTAGTCAAACCGGCCGGCTGTAGGATCAGGAACTTCGGAACGTTGAAAGAACTGCTGGAAGCACTGCGAGATGCAATCAAAGCACACCGATCTCTCTATATAGATGGCGGAATCCTCCATCGCGATATATCTTGCGATAACATTATCACAGACCCAGAAAAAACGGGCTTCCACGGCATGCTTATTAACCTTGATCGAGCGAAGGTAAATAATGATAGTGGCCCAAGCGGGGCGCGGCAACCGACTGGCATAGTACTGTTTATGGCAATAGAGGTACTGCAGGCGATCGACCATACCTACCGCCACGATCTTGAGTCGTTCTTCTACGTCCTGATTTGGATATGCGCGTGCCAATCATGGAGTAATAGTTTTAGTAGTGGAGAGACGCCAGTTAGCGCCGTCAGCACTCTTCGCAGATAGGAGTTCGGAAGTTTCGATGAAATCAGACGCATCAAAATAGGCGACATGGCTGTCGGTTTTGGGGATATTTTAGACGAATTCCCGAAGGCTTTAGAGCCCGCTAAGGGCCTCTGCCGGAGGATTAGGGCAATCCTTTTCCCTTTTACTGAGGGATATACAATGCTTAGAGGAACTCCTGCTGGGGATCCAGACAACCTTTATACACCTATTATAGAAGCATATGATGCCGCTATTCAGGGTCTATAGGGACAAGTCGATAGAGGGCTTAGTGTATTGGTTTATTAGATATTAATTAATTTCGATCACGAACAATTCTAACTTTGTTTTGGCCCCTTGGATTATGAAAGATGTGCTATAAATACTTTCAAAGCTATTGTATTCAAAGTAAACCTGTATCAATCGTAACATAAGGCTTGCAGGGATTACAAGAGCTTGAAAGATGAAGTTTCTTAGCAACCGCGACATTGGGGCGGGTAGACAGGAGAGGCCGGCGGCCGATTTCATCTGGACGAAGTGGCTTTCCAACGGACGAAATGGTGTAAACAATTATCATACAAACTTCTCAGTTATATTTATATATTCGTTGTTACAAGATATGCGAACATGCACGAGAAGAACAGGTAGATGGACGCACTGAGTGCTTAGACATAGTCCATGACCGTGTTTTAGAGTCAAGAGGAATCTTTAGGCCATGGGCGAGTGGGCTCTCAGTCAATCTGGCTGTTCTGGGTGATTGTAATTGGCCCCAATCAGAGCTGTTGATATATTCATTGAATGTCCACATAGGTATCGTTCACCCTAGGTAGGAGATTCGGCATAGTGTGTTTGCTGATTGCGTTCCACAGGGTATCACATTAGCTGCGTATTTGTTAGAAAGAGACCTCGCAGTGTTTTCGTGTGTCATCATCCACTAGAAACCGAGACCAGGCGAAGCAACTGCAGTAGGACAGAAGCATTGGCTGGTTACCTCGGTCCTTTTTAACAGGCCAGTTCAAGTGCTACTTCGGCTTCCGCACCTTGATCCTTCGGTCTCCTTTGAGGAGTTTGACTTATTGGAGACAAATGCGATACTTATATGTAGGGAGCTAAACATGCTTTGAACTAGGCTAGCTAGCCATGTTTTCATTTTTGTCTATCATTTGCGAGTATGGACCAAATAAGTAGTAAGCCTGGACGATACTCATCACCTATCTGTCATGGTTTTCCTTGACAGTGTGACTATGTCCAGTAGGATTCATTCAACTGGATGAATGGGTATCAAGCGTCTTAGACTGCACAGGGACGGAAACGGACGCCTTGGACTAGGGCTGCGTGGATCAACTATCCCGCCAGCTTGCTTCACTTCGATGGACGCACGTGGGCGAATGCTATTACTAAAATCAGTTGTTATTTCCGCGTCGTTAATTTGGCCGAGTGCTTGCACCCATGAGGATTCGTCATTTACTCTACGGAGTACATGGTCGCTATGCTGAACCAACACGAGAACCGCAGCAATGCATACATTGCCGAATATGATCATTATTCTAGATGCAGAACTTATAATACTACCATGCATGCCGTCGTACCAGTCTATGGATCTTTACACAAGACAGGTAGATCATTCCAACAAGGACAAAGGATCAGATCTCAACACTAATCCGGGTACTTAATCTAGTCGTGTTTCGGTTTATTAATACCTAAGGTAGGTAGGTAGGTAGGTACTTGCACTTACACTACTACTCGTGCTAGTTCAGCGTCTTGTATCCAAAATTGGTCTGATCCGAGAATCAGCAGCACCGAGGACATTTTGCCCGCGGCCGGCGAAGCGCGGTAAAGCGTTAAAATATCGAACAAGGTAGGCTTCTAATTGTCACACTGGCTCACGCGACCACTTGCTGAATGCAGAAAACTGCCATCGATTAAAGCTTCGCCGAGCTCTGGGCAGACTCTGGGCATGCTCTGGTGCCGTCTCGGCTCACACTTTCGCTGCATACCAAGCGAGGCCAAGCCAGAGCTGGGTGGCTGCATCGATGACTTACTGCCAACTGACATACATCGTTACTGGTTACTGCCATTACTGCCCCGTGGGGCCCAGTTGACCGCAGCTCGGCGTGCAGAATAAGCGTAGACTAAGCTCTAGGCTTGCTAGCTCGCTAGGTAGGTACCCCTCTCGCCTGTCCAGCGGAGCGGAGACGGCCTACACCTAACAGGGGTCTAGAGCTGGCAGCAGCACTGGCTCTGGCCAATGAATGCGCCGAGATCGATTAGAGCCTCTGTTTCGTCCCTTGTTCGTTGCCACTTTGAGAATTTCTGCGATCACCCCATCCCTGCCCCCTGCGAAAACGATCTTGCACCAACTGTCTAGTTCCCGGCAAATCAACAAAGCCAAAGTCAAAACGTGCTCGTTCTTTGACCCGTGATTGGCTGTCCGGTCCCAGCGCGAACCACTGACTTGGACCCTGCACACCACCGAAACCAGAAACGGCAAACACGTCTTGGTCCTTTAGTATAGTAGGTACTGCACCAGACTGAAAAATTGCCCGGCGATCCTACTACAGTATGTACTTACTTGTGAGAGCGAAGGTAACGCCGCAAGCCTTTGTCGTGTACTACGTAGTATGCCGTCATTGCCATCCGGATTCCCAACGGGTTTCGCTCGGGAAAAGCATCAGCGCTACACCTATGGCTGGTACGGTGATTGGACACCATTGGCGTCACAACAGTCGGACTCCCTCACGTACGAACCACGTTTTATCGTAGGGGGTGCTGGTGCTGGTGCTGTTGTCGCTTATTATTGAGACCTGGTCTCAGAAGTGAGAGTCGTTAGCCTCTTCCATATGTATATGGATGCATCCAAGGTGGCTCCCATTTTATGGAACTTGCGGAGTTGTGGAAAGTGAACCCCCACTAATCCTCGACGTCGTGTTATCGTGTGTGCTGAGTCCCATGGGAATCCCGGCCTGGCCAGTGACGCTATCTCCTGGAGGAGGACATCACCGGGGCGTACAGGGTTTACCATGTGCATGTGGGAGGATACAGTGCCTCACTAAGAGGGTTCCTCGGGCTACGACCAATAGTGGACACTGATCGTTCGTCTTTTAAAAAGGTAAACCTTTTCTTCCCTCGGACTATGTTCTGCCACCGGTTTCGTTTCTCACAAGCGGACTAGAATCCTCGTATCTTTACCCCTCTCCCTTTCCTCCACCTCTATTCTCATACCAGCCGGACACTCCATCAAGCACATACGCATCATACACATCGTCTATCATCACTTCCGTCAGGGGAGCAGGTGTCTATAAGTCACCATCGACGTCGGCCAGACGCGATCCTGCCTTGCTCTCGTTGGAAGTGGATATAATATTCGATCTCTCTCATCATGGCCCAGTTTCTTCGCAGCCATCGCGAACACGACCCCCCCGTTGGGGAGCTTCCCGTCCCCCATGGGCCTGAGACTGGTCATGAACATCAGCACTATCCCCGCCGGGCTTCCACAAATTATGCTACCGACTACGAGAGGCAGATTTTCGCACACTTGCTCCAGCCCGATGACTCGTATACTCCCGAAGGTGTTTACTGGGCCGACCTGCCCTGGTCTCAGCGCTTCGCCTTCGTGAACAAAGTCAGCTCACAGGAGTCCAAGTCAGAGCTCAAGACAGTCTGGTCCATGTTCAAGAAAGATCCCTTAAGCCCCTTGACGTGGTACTTTCGGAATTCCGTCCTTCCTGGTGCCGGTTTGCTATTGGAAGGCTACGTCTTGTTTTCTATAGGCAACCTTCAGCCATTATTCGCCGATGTGTGGAAGTCTTGCTGGGGCGACCATACCATCTGTGATAAGAACTGGGTGGCATCGGTGACTTATCTCGAGATCATCGGTATCATGTTTGGTCAGACCGGCGTCGGTGTACGTCTTCCACTCTCCCGCCCTTATCGGAATTTTGACTAACGTACGCCCATCTAGATCATTGGTGATTGGATCGGACGAAGATGGGGTCTGATTCAAGATGCCCTGATTATGTTCATTGGCCTGTTGTTGCTCACTGGTTCCTGGGGCGTCACCTTGCAAGGCTGGGTTATCCTATATGCCTTCTCTCTATTCTTCTACGGTAAGTCCTTTTGTTCCTTCTCATCCTACCCAAGGCATTCGCTTACAATGTTCAGGCATTGGCGTTGGTGGCGAGTATCCCATCACAGCAACATCGTCTATGGAAAACGCTGTAACTGCCGGGAAGCTGTCAACCCGTGAGGATCGACTTCACAGAGGCCGAAAGGTCACATTGGCATTTTTAATGCAAGGCTGGGGCCAGTTTTTCAACCAGATTGTCTTGACCATCCTATTAGTCATCTTCAACCGAGGGACTGGTGGTGAGCCCCCATACAGCGAGTTCGCTGCTCAGTACACATTCCGGATTCAATTTGCGATTCCCGCAATTGGCACCTTGTGGCTTGTCTACTACCGTACCTACAAGATGAAACATGCCTCCAAACACTTGGATCAGGCCAAGAAAAAGGCCAACGTGACAGGATACGACGTCAAGTCACTCAAGATCACTTTTGGCAACTTCGGCGGCCGACTATTCGCCACTGCCGCGGGCTGGTTTTTCAACGACGTCTTCTTCTACGGAAACAAGCTATTCCAGAGTAAGTTGGCAAAAAATGTCTGAAGCTGAAAAACTTCGCGGAAGCGTGTGCTAACCCGGCATCTAGGTCAATTCATCAATGTCATCTCTGACAACCCCAAATCCCTACTCACGACCTGGAACTGGAACCTGGTCAACGTCGTCGTTTCGTTGGCTGGCTACTATGCCGCGGCCTTGTTGATCGACAACAAGATGTACGGCAGGAAGACCATGCAGCAGATCGGTTTCCTGGTCTGCTTCCTTGCCTTCGTCATCCCCGCGTTCAAGTACGACTACTACACTAGCCCGAAAGGAATTCACAGCTTCCAGGCCCTCTACTTCCTATCATCCTTCTTCAACCAGTTCGGCCCGAACGCGGTCACCTTCCTCGTGGCTGGTGAAGTCTACCCGACCCAAGTACGCGCCAGTGCCCATGGTTTCTCGGCCATGATTGGCAAGTCTGGCGCTCTCTTGGCCTCCGTGCTATACAACTACATTGACAATCCGACAAAATTCCTCGTCGTGCCTTGGTTCGGTCTTGCCGGCATGCTCGTGACGCTCATCTGGCTTCCGGACACGACTGGTCTCGACCTGAAGGAACAAGAGCGTCGGTGGCAGTACATCCTCGAGGGCCGGCCTGAAGAGTACCATGGTATCGCGATCCACCCCCAACATCTGTCTCTATGGGAGCGATGGATGGGTGCTGGCAAGAGCTACCACCCCGAGCTCGACATGAAGGCCAAGATTCGCGATCTCCGTGCCGAGTGGGAAGAGAGAAGGGCCGCCGCAAGCGATGCCGAGTCGGCGGATTTCCAGCAGCAAGATGAGGACGAGGAGATCACCGAGGAGATCCGCAATTATTTCAGCGGAAACCCGGCAAACTCTTCCAACTCGTTGAAGAATGAGAAGTTGAAGGGAAAGTCAGGATCTGAATCGCCCACAAGCGCGGGCACGGAGATCGGCGAGAATGAGAAGAGCGCCAACTGAAGGATTTTTAGCGTTTGCATTTTTTACATTGTATAGATAGAGAGTCATGAATAATGTTATTCCACCAATACTTTTTGTCGCCGACAGATTTAATAGTTATTGCTTGGAGTTTCGATTTCTATACATGTTGGTAAAGTGACTATTATTTGTACTCGAAGGCTCGACATTGTCTTGACATTGTTCTCATGATATCAAACTGACCCTACCTTTGGTCGCCAGCAGAAGTGTCATTGCAATACCTAATACTTTAATCTAGAAAAGAATTCTTCGCACTTTAGGTAAGTAGGCACTTATCCTTAGTGGTCTTGGCGCCCCAAGTCAAGTCAAGTGATGGCGCGTAATAAAGGCGTCTTAGCTTATCTCCGTCGCGTCCCCCGTACTGTACGTACATACTAACGTCACTAAGAACGGCCGAGGGGCAAATTGCCCTGCACTCACTCTTGAATTTATCATTGACTTCCCGGTTGCATCTGCAAACAAGCGAACAGACGAAAAATTAGAAGGGGGGAGGATTTCGTTTACTTATAAAAATCAAATAAGAATCTCTTGTAAATATAGACGGTTTACGGGGAAATGACGATTCAATTGCGAGCCCAACTACGATATGCAAAGGTCTCGCAGCGCCATGCCTGCTAAACCGGCCACACCTCGAAGACAACCAAGGCAAGCTAAACTCAGCTTCCAACCCGCTGCACAGCACGGCAGCGGCACGACGCCCAATGGGAAAAAGAGCACTGCGAAACCAAATGGGAACATATTGCATTTCTTTAAGAAGGTGGAGGTTGAAGAACAGCTTTTCCTGCCGGGCTCGTCCACTGCGCTCTCGGCCGAATCCGATTTGCCCACGCCTGCGAACGACGACGAAGACATCTACGGCGTCGAGGACTGTGTCCGGGAGACGTCATGCGAAGATCACCAGAACCCTTCAAAGCGGCGCAAATTAAGTCATGATGCCAGCGGGGCACCGGGGCATGCCGCGGAGGCGAGGGGGTACGATCGAGTAGAGCCAGAAGCGGCGCCGTCGGAGCCTGTCCAGCGCGGGCCCCAGAAGCAAAGACGAGGGAGGGGTCCCTTCCTGGCCGATTCGGATAGTGAGGACGATGATGGCACTGGTCAGGCCTTACCGGAACGCGCGAGTGCTGTTGCGACAACACAGCCCCCAACTTCCACAGACATACCCAAGCCCGCCGTGCCGCCAGTGCCGCCAGTGCCAGATCTGCCTGTTGACGAAAGCTGCCCTGGTCCTCTCGATGAGACGGATATCCAGAGAGGAGAGGCCTACGATGACCAGTTCCGGCAACTCGAAGATATGGAGGGTCTCTTTAATGGCGAGGACAACGACGAATTCTACGACGAAGGCGAAGAGTTTCGTGAACGACGCTTCATGGAGGAGCAGGCGAGGCTTGAGGCCGAGGAGTCCGGGGATTCCATGGCGCAGGCCTGCCCTATTTGCAACGCGACTTTGGACGGCGTCACGCCAGAGCAGGCGACCGTCCACGTCAATGCCTGTCTCGATGGAAATCCTCTACCGGCATCGGCGCCAACACCGCCACCTCCGCCGGCTGCGGTGGACGCTCCCGAAATGAGCAAACGCTTTGCCAGAGCCGCAGTCCCCCGGCCGGGCCAAGCCAATCCTATAAGCCTTGGAGTCGGCCCATCCCATTCGACTTCTGCTTTCAGTAAGCTGATGTCCGGACACGCCGAGGACTCTGCCTGGGCCTCTGCTGCGGCGGCCGAGCATGCCTCCAGGGGCAAGCCTGCCTATCAGAGGACGTGTCCTTTTTACAAGATTATGCCGGGTTTCTTTATATGTGTCGATGCTTTCCGGTATGGCGCCGTCAAGGGATGCAATGCTGTAAGTCGCTTCCGATGTCATATTTCTATCTTCACCGGCCTCTCTCAAAGTATACAGACAGTCTTCTCCCGGGCCAAGACCATGCTCCAGAGCGACGTATCACTCACTTTGTAAACACTCACATACGACGCGAAATTGGTAGCAACTAACTTTGAGTGATGCAGTACTTTCTTAGTCACTTTCATAGCGACCATTATATTGGTTTGACGGCGAATTGGTCGCATGGTCCTATATACTGTAGCAAAGTGACCGGTAGCCTCGTCAGGAACCAGTTACGGACGGCTTCGAAATACGTGAAGGAGCTTGAATTTGAGGAGACGGTGGAGGTGCCGGGCACCGAGGGTGTCACAGTCACCATGTTGCCAGCCAACCACTGTCCAGGCAGCTCCCTCTTCCTATTTGAGAAAAAGATGGGAAAGGGGCCAAACCCAAGGACGCAACGAATACTGCATTGCGGCGATTTCCGTGCTTGCCCGGCGCAAGTCGCTCATCCTTTGCTAAAGCCAGACGCCGTGGACGCACTATCAGGCAAAGTCAAGCAGCAAAAAATCGACGTCTGCTACTTGGACACGACATATCTCAATCCCCGGTACTCCTTCCCTCCGCAGAACGACGTCATTCAAGCTTGTGCGGAATTCTGCAAGTCCTTGTCGGGAGACCCAAGTACAGCAGATGAGTCGTTCGACAGGCTCAAGCGTGAGAAAGGTAGTGTAACGGTTAGCTCATTCTTCCCAAAGGAAGACGACGGCACCAAAAAGGTTGTTGCCCTTGGAAGCGGGAATTCCGATACCGGGGCAAAGAGCGACCCGACGAACCGGCTTCTCGTCATCTGCGGCACGTACTCGATAGGCAAGGAGCGCATCTGCAAGGCCATCGCGCAGGCGCTCAACACCAAGATCTTCGCGTCGGCGTCCAGGATCAAGATCTGCTCGCAGCTGGGCGACCCGGAGCTGGCGGCGCTGATGACGCCGGACCCGCTCGAGGCGCAGGTGCACATGCAGATGCTGATGGAGATCCGCGCCGAGACGCTCCAGGACTACCTGGACTCGTACAAGCCGCACTTTACGCGCATCGTCGGGTTCCGGCCCTCGGGGTGGAACTTCCGCTCCCCCACCACCGCCGCCGCCACCGCGGCCAAGAACGTCTCTGCCAACGCGTCCCCCGGCACCGTCCCCACGACCTCCATCCTGCACGGGGAGGCGTGGAGGACGCGGTTCGGGGCGCGCGACCTCGTCGCCCAGCGCGGGAGCACGCGCGAGGCCATGTGCTTTGGCGTGCCGTACTCTGAGCACTCGAGTTTCCGCGAGCTCGCGCTGTTCCTCATGACGCTGCGCATCGAGAAGGTCGTCCCGACCGTCAACGTGGGGAGCGAGGTCAGTCGGAAGCGCATGAAGATGTGGACCGATCGCTGGCTGGGCGAGAGAAGGAAGGGCGGGCTTGTGAAGGTGCTCGAGGAGGCGGGGGACGACGCGAGCGAAGAGACGAAAGGGGGGAGGGGTCGCGTGGGGGGAGGGAAGCATGTGCTTTGGGATGGGAAGGACGGGAAAGGGGGTGGTGTTTATTGGTAGGTTTGGTCATTGTTACGGAATGATGATAAGTCTACGACAAGTCTTGGATGAATTAGATCTGTATTCGTATGCTCAGCACGCGACCTCACATAGCATTACTTGAAGTGACGAAGCAGAAGAACTTGATGACCAGGGTTCCGCAAGATTTGAATTCATGATCTGTTCCTAGAACAGATGGTATATGTATCCGTAGTGAGATTGCACCCGACCACTAAAAAAACACTGCGATTCCCAGCGAATTCATTAAGTATATGTCCAGGAAGTGACATTCCTCGCTCACCGCCTTCCCTTCCCTGTTTCACGACATGCACTCCTATGAAAGTCGGCAACGCTAGCTTTGGTTTTGCTTCTCGCGCCTCTCATAAGTCGTGGCCTTCTTCCATGTCTTGATAGGGGGTAATTACTTCGCCCACCGGTTACTGCGCGATTCGGACCGTGGCGTGATGCTTCACTTCCCCTTCCCCGCTTGATTCGCGGCTTCTGTACCAGCATTAGAAAAGAAGAGAAGCGATTTGACTAGTGAGCTGGGGGGGGGATCAGTACTGACCTCTTCTCGTGGCGTCTTCTAGCAGTGGGACGTCCACGGCAGCAGCTGGTAGGTGCACGTAGCGCACGACGGAGCCGCGGATGAAGACATTCTTGACGGAACTCTGGGATGGGATTAGTATACGGCTTAGCTGCGTTTGCTGTGATGGCATCGTTGACGAAAGGGGAGAAGTTTCAGAGAAGAGAGGGGATACGAATAGAAGGAAAGAGGGAATAGGAAAGAGATAGGGCGGCATGGAGTAGATGGATGGGTGATGGAGGGATGTGCATTTACAGCAACGTACTAGATGCGGGTACTTGAGCTCCTCGACAACTTGTATGTCGTCCAGCTTGATGTTGAGGTATTGGTCGACGCTCTTCAGCGTGCCCCGGATCTGGATGTCGTTCTTGAGCTCGACCGTCACCTCATGGTCAATGAGCGTCTTGAAGAAGCTGTGGGTTTGATTTGTTCGTTAGCTCTGTCCCTCTTTTTACCTTGGGATGATCCAGCGAGAGTTCTAATATCCAATGACATCCATTTCAAAAGAGAGAACGGCAGATTCAAATACAGGAGCCACTAGGTATGAATCGTGCCGATCCATATTCAGACTTGCAGGTTGATATGCCTGCTGAATTTCCGTGCGAAAGAGATGAACAGTCATGTCATATCCGTCTGTCTTCAAGACATATGCGGGCCATGCGACACTGTGCCGGAAACACCATGCGCTCTCCCACCAGGCCATTATCCCCCCACACACCAAGGAAAGAATCCCAAGTTGAGTGGTCATAACGAAATTCGTCCGAAGACTCTAGCGCGCGTGGCTGGTTGCTAATCTGGTATTTGGAATTCAAGGGATGAAAATGACACTCGATTCACACATCCTTGGCTTTGTTTGTCAAGTACAGACGACGGACACGGTAAGCGGATGTCCGACGGGAAAAGCGCTGCGAGGAAAAGAAAAAAAAACCCCGAAAAATATCGAAGATATTGCTCACCTGAAGAACAGCATGTTTTCATTGATTTCGGGAGGCTAGATAGGCAACGGACGAGTTGAGGGATGTCGGCGTCGAAGTCAAACCTACGCCGTATACTCTGAGGTGGTCTTTAACATTGGCCTTTCGTTCACTACTGGTAGGTTAGGTCAGGCACTTCTGGGAAGAAGTGGGCCCTTGAGGTTGGTCATAGTCACGTGGTATGTACTACTCAAGCCTGTGTTAACCAGGTGGGGAGCTAGTAGTAGGTAGGTTATCTTATCACCCCGCCTCAAGCAAGACTACCTACTGTATAGAAATACTAAGCATTACTTCCTCTGAGGTGTACATTCTAAAAAGGCGTGCACGTTATTCCGATATGAACTTCCCTCCATATTCCGATCTCCCCAGGCCGGAAAACGGCCATGCATATTCTACCCCTGGATCTGTTTATTTCTGGGGTTCCGCGTGACTCAACGAATCGTCTCCGACTGAGACTTCGGATGATAACTTGTGCTTACCTACATGTGCTTGAGGCTAGCCGCGTCACGTTGTAACAATGGCTTCTTGCCTGTTCATGCAAGGGTTTGTCTCATAAGGAAATAGGTAACCGAAACATTCATTTATCGATACCCCTTGCTATCTCCCTAGGTCGCATCAGCACCTATGTCCAAATATAAATGCCGCTAGATGGTTACACCGGACTGGCTAATGCTTGCAAGGGCGGCCTCATGTTTCTCGTATCAGGAGTGGTTGGTAGTCGTGAGAGACAAGAAGCTCAGGCTTATTAGTGATATACATTGGGGCTTCAACGGGTGTATGCATGCATGCATAGGTATGTATCCACGGCATCTAGCGGTCTGGCGGCGGGCTGAACCCAGGTACTACGAGGGACCTGATGGTACACCGGACTATCTCGAAACGTTGCGCTCACCGCGAGCCCGTCCATATTGACAATGTGGTGACCATTTACCTTGGGTGAGTTCAGGTAAGTTCGATTTATGGAAGGCAAGTTGCCGTTGCCGAGAATCCAAATCTCACAATTTGCATCTTCGAGACCGGGACCGTTAAGGGTGCCCCACGCAATCTGGGCGTCATTTGAGACATACCTACCGCCAGGTTCAGTGAATGTCTGAGTTGAGGAGTCATTCAGCGCCATAATCTGACTCATTCAATGTTGGGTTATGGGTAAGGGTGTGGCGTGGAGTGAAAGTGATCCCTTGAATGCGGATGTTTGCTTTAACAAAATCGCGCACCTAAGACTATCTGCTTCAGTTAGTTATCGATCCGAGAACCTTTGGAGGACAACAGGACACCATGGGGATTGGTGTTGGGGGAATTGGTGACCCGTTAAGATCGCGATGATTAGTGGGGTTCGATGTATGACGATTGTGCAGATCATTTGAAAAAGGACCATCGCGACACTAACAAAACGCCTCAACACGTGGTAGTACTGAGGGCTTCCAGACCGATTCCGAAGATTGGCTCATGGGGAATGCCGTACTGGGTGCTACGGTGGCTGTCAAGCTGTCCCAGCCACCGAAGAAAGAAAAAAAAACAAGCGGAGAACTAACGTTTCCAAGAGGTTTGCTGACCAACGTACGACTAATAACAACAAGCATTGACGCCGATATTAGTATACTGTATAAGAGAATAATATACCAAGTCATGCGACACATCTCGTCCTTCCGTCCCATCTTCCCACAACCAAGTCAGATATTCCATGGCCGGGGGACGGAGGCAAGCATGCGGCACAGATTACATTCAGGATTCTAACTAGGGCGAACGGTCGTGGGACGGTAGGCATGTCATGGGGACGAAGGGAGTTGATGCCCGAAAAGAAGCCGGCCTGTACATCATCGCTCGAGCATCACCGACGTCAATCAGAGTACGTAGGTACCGACGTCGACAACGCCACACACACATAACAGACAGACTACTGTACTGTAACAACACCGCATTGCCAGAGGTACCGGTATGCTGGGCTGCCTAGGTAAGGTATCTAGTGCAGAACAGCTAGGCAGGCAACATAAAAGAAGTGGGGCGAGCCGGCTCCAGTAGGTAATGCGGAAGGGTACCGCGATCGCATTGAGACTGTTTCTTTTCTTTCTTTTATTTTTATTTATTTGTTTATTAGTATTATTATTCGTGCCGTTGCAATCGGACAGGCGGTGATGTGACGGGTTCAGAAGCGATGCGTTGGCGGCGCTTGGGTGTCGGTGGCCAAAAAAAAAAACCTGGCCCTGGATAACTGCCCTGGATAAGTGATGGGGTGGGTACTGAATAATAGAAGCAAGGTACTAATTATTACTCGTACCCCTAGGTACAGTGGCCCGGGCTGCAGGGATCCTTGATGTAGCCTTTCCGTTAGAAGCGGCGTGCGACGGTACTCAAGGTACGTACCCGGGATACATGATGCAGATCTGCTTGCTGTCCCCACACGCAGGATTTCAGCAGGACAGCTGATTAGTCCAGAGGGCGCCCCCCATTAAAGCACCAGGCCCCTCATTGCCTTTTCTCTCAAATTTCACTCGCTTCTGCCAATTTTTCACCAATCAATCTGCCCTCACTCGGCTCGGTCCACCACTTGCGAAATTTCATCGAATCAGTTGCGAGTCTCTCCTCTTCATCCAACACGAGACGAGCTTCCCCCCAGCGATTCTTCTATTCGTCTATTCGTCTATTCCTAAAACCTAAACACCCTCGCCTCGCCAAATCAGATCCGGCCATTTCACCGTGGGCTCGCTCCAATCCAGCAATCGGACTTGTTGCCATCCTTCGGTCGGAACTTGTCAGAGCCCAGCCAGCGCAACGTCAGTGCTGTACGTAGGTAGTGTATTGTATGTACGTAGGTATGTATTGCACCTTCAGCACGGATCCCGTTGCAGCTTGTGGGCACGCGCCATTGCGCCAATCGCCGCCTCAACGTCGCACACGCGTATCGTACCCATATCGTATCGCTCTATCTAATCTGATCTGATACCTAGAAGCCTAGAAGCAGACAAACCAGACAAACCAGACCAGCTCGCTAGTAGTCGGTCCCAAGAACAGAGCATCTCTCTACCACAGTCTTGCTTGCAAAGTCAAACGGCGAGCAAGAGGCTGCACGAGGACTTTCTCGGCTACATACGCATCTGCCTGTCAACCACGCGTGTGAGAGAGTAGGTCAAAACAGGGACCACAGCACATACCTACCTAACTGCGACGCGAGTCTGCGGCAATTCCACAGCCCTATATAACCCAGGCACTTTTACGCCTTACGCATCAGGCATTCATAGGTAAGCCGTGCACGCTTCATTGCAGTATTTCACGACTTGTTTATGATTTTCTTTCTCTCCATTGCGTATTACCGATAAAGCGCCAATAGCAGAGGCTCCCCTTCCTGTATTAGTCTTTTTTCCCATCATTATACGTTAGTCTACCCCATATCTCTTTCATCATATGCGATACCCGAAACGACCCACGGTTGCTCTTGGTCAGCTCCAGCCAGTCAGCGGCCCAGCGCAAAGACAAAACGGCAGGGTCCCGAAAGAGAACCCGGCACCACCCCTTCCTCCCGACAAATCAACAAGCCCTTCTACGCTTGTCAGTTATTACTGACCCTCTTTGCGACGAGGTCCAAGAGGCCTATCATTGCCAGCAGAGCTGCGCTCATCATCACTATTGGTCATTGCCCATCAGGTGATTGAGACTATCTGCGGATTGCATCTTCGTTTCAAGCTTGCAAGTGCTCGATCAGTCAAGACCTCATTGCCTTTATATTCCTCACTGGTCGTCTCTCGTCTTGGACCCCTTGGACCCGCGACCAAACACTGCAGTAAGTGGGTGAATGCATTCCGCCCGCCCTGCGCAATCTGACCCCCCCCTCACCCTCCCGAAAGCCACCACACCCCGGCTCGTCGGTACCGACTGCCTCACTCAGTGCATGTACCTATTCACATCATCGCCTCTGTCTGACATCTGTAGTCACGGCCTTGCCCGCAAGTGCTGTGCTGTGCTGTGCTGTGCTGCCTGTACATACGCGCTTGACCGCATACTTGCTTCTATGCCAAAGAGGCGATTGGCGACTGTGAGCCATATAACCCTAACCTAGCACTGTACGGCCATGTCAAGTTCAACGAAGCACAGGTACCATCTGATGCTGACCGGATCTCTTCCCTGTCGTCACGCTGCTCTGTTATAATCATAGTTTCCTTGTGTCCTGCTTTCCTGCGGCCCAGCTAATGTTGTCATCTGAAGACGGCCTAGACATTCCACCAGTTTGGCAACCCACAGGGCCGAATCCAAGCACTCGGGAACTTGTTGGAAAAAAAGGTATGCACTTTTCCCTATTTTCTTCCACACCAGTCGATCTACAACCACTTGCATTCCCCCATCTGCTCGCCTGCAACGATACATTCACACACCATCAAGGGCCATGCCAACTGGTCTTGTCGCCCACTAAGGCAATGTGACGATTGGGCGTACCCTCTTTCAAGTCGCAAACTCCTCCACCTGGGGCGCCCATCCACCCGTTCTAGCGTAACTCGCATCGGGCCTTTCCCTTTTCTTTCCTTGTCCCTTTTTCTCACCCACACCCTCATCGTTTTGGGTGTGGCCAAGTGCTCCATCATCTCTCCCAAATTGAGCCCATCCATGCGTTGTTCAAACCTGTGGGAGCGAAACGTATGCCATACATTCCCCAGCCAATCACCCACGTCGAAGCCTTGAAATGTCCCAAAGCATACATCTCGTCCAGTTCTTCTTTGCAGCCCGATTTTTGCCCTAGCCGTCAGGCCCCATTTGTCGGGCAAGGGTCCGCTTCGCCTTGCGCGACGGCCGGCCCAGATGTTGGACCTTCAGTCGCGCTGAGCTGGTCGACAGGGTGGGCCTGGCTCGTGCATATTCCGTCATGCATGCCAGCGCATCAAGAGTGGTCCAGCACGAAATAACCAGCACTGTTGCTCACCCCCCCCGCCCCCCCTCGCATTACCCGAACTTTCCCTATATACTTAACACAGCGTGTCTAATGCCTCTGGTTGGACAGATCCCCACAATCAAATAGCCGTTGAGAGTCGCCCTAGGAGTCGAGCTCTCGAGAGCTGTTTCGCCAGACCTATTCGCCATTGGGACTGAATTGCTCGAGTAGCCTTGCACATCGCCGAACACTCACGTGGTCGTCGTGGTTCTTTTAAGCCTGAGAGGACCTGAGGCACGAGGAGGCCCGCCCCGCAAAGCCATTCAACTTGCATATGCCGTGAAGGCCGGCCACCTGCGTGCACCTACCACATCACCCATTGCCAGCGCATCCGCGCATATCCAATAGATTGGGTCGCATCCAAGTCTACCTCGTCGCGGCTACCCAAGTGACGAAAGACCCTCCCAACGCGTGTGCCCTACACCACGCAACTATCCCACCTTTTATCTCCAGGCGCGGAACGACCTGACGACGTTTGCTTGCTGTTGTGAGGCCCAGGATATACACTGAAAATATACAGGCCACACAAACACAGCAACAACCGAATTGGAAGCTTGGACCCAGCGAGCTATCGACGAGCTAGAAAGGAGCAGGGATATCGAGAATTTCTTGCCGACAGTTCGCATTATCTATCGCCAATAATGATGGACTACGCGCAATACCAGCAACCACCACAGACGGCGCATTCTGGTTACACGAGCTCGGGTGCCGGGAACAACATCACATCGCCCACGAGCCATAGCATACATCAGCACGGTGTTCAGACCTCACCTATCCTACCATCACAACATCAAACCTCGGCAGCCGGACAGGGCCACAACATGTATCAAACACAGTATGGCGTGCCTCAGCAGAGCATGCACTACGGCATCCAGGCCGCGGCAATGGCCGCGACCGCTGCTGCGGCCGGTGGAACGGGGTATTCGAACTACATGACGTCCGACCCCAGCCTCACGCAGAGCTCGCCGAGGATGACTTCGGGCACGAAGAAGGAAGCTCGTGATCCCCGTTCGCCGCAGCAAATGAACAGCGTCAACCCGCTTTCCGGACGGCGCATGAGCCAAGTCCCGAGCCCCGGTGTTCCCAATGCGCCCATGATGAATCACACGGGTCCCCGCGCGACCGTTGCGCCCCCCATGCCTCCTGGCCAGACGATGCAGCAACCGCAATCTCCGGAGATGGCGGCTGGTGTCGAGGAATCTCCACTTTATGTCAATGCAAAACAGTTTCACCGGATTTTAAAGAGACGGGTCGCACGCCAGCGCTTGGAGGAGGCCCTGCGCCTGACAAGCAAGGGTCGGAAGCCCTATTTGCACGAATCTCGGCATAACCATGCCATGCGTCGACCCAGGGGTCCCGGTGGCCGTTTCCTGACCGCGGAAGAAGTGGCCGAGATCGAGCGCAACAAGGGCACAGGCGAGGACAAGGATAGCGCTGGCGGAGAATCTACCGGGGTCAAGACCGGCTCCAAGAGAAAATCGGAAGCGAATTCAACAACGCCCAACAAGAAGGCCAAGACCGCCACAGAAAGTCCCGAGGACGACGATGACGAAGACGCCGAGGATGACAGCTAATGCCGCCAGCCTCGCGCCATATCAGCATTTACTTTGTCAGCAATCACGACGTTACGACATGTTTTGATTCTTACCGCCTATACCATCTCGTATCTGGCTCTTCTCGGGGCGATGGGAATCATGGAAGGGTGTAACGCGGAGACTACGGAGCGTTGTTTTTTTTTATACTGCTTTGAAAGGAACTAGCCGACGCGAGTTGGCCTTTTCTCTCGTATAGGGGGTCCAGGTGTTTTCCCGTGGGGTTTCAACGGCATGTCGGCAGGCGCCGGGACATTCGCTCTCCATCTTTCCTACACGTTTTCCCCGTCGCCCACGCGATGTGCTTCGCCTCTCTACATACTCTTTAATCTTGGTTGCATAGTGTGGATGCCCCGTGGATGGGCGGGTTGGTCGGGAGCAAGATTGCATGGATGAAACGCGACGATGGAAGGATACCCAACTACACTTGCTAGTGTTCAAGTACTTTACTTTTTTTTCTAAACAAAAAACCTCGTTCGATTCATGTCTACTATGTTGAGATGGACGAGGGAGCATGTTTTTTTCTTTCCTTTACGAATGTTCACGCGGGGATCCGGCTACCAACATCTGGCGAACCATGTATCCGAGTGAACGAGAGGGCGTTGAGCTGCAAAATTGGCCGGGCGAAGAAACATATCTCGAATCAAACAATAGCAACAGACGTGTTCGAATTGGAAAAGGGGACGGCACAGTAATTCGTTCATGTGCCTACGTCAGGATGGAAATAGACACTTCACTAGCAATCCGTCACCGGATGAGGAAACAAACATAGGTATGACACGAAATAGCACATTATTACTTCTGTACAGAATGACGACCCCCTGCAACTGCGCTGGCCCCCGAGCTTGCGCGAGTCTGACTGCCGCCGTGGTGTATTATTTTATTGCTGTACAGGCCAATCAATTAAATGACGTAAAAGATGAATTGTCTACAAGTACGTACCCTCGCAGACCGGGTTCCATCGGCACCTACGCAAAGGTTAGGTTAGGTAGTTATTGATCGCTCTCATGCCTTATCGTCGCCGAGGTCTTTGTGCGAGTGCCGATTTCATATAGATCGGGCCTAAAATTAGGCCATTTCGCTTCCAAGGTAGGACAGACTCATTCGCCTACAGAACAATACTACGGTGCAGTCAAAGTCACTATATGCTGTGCCTCGCATTCATTCATATATACTCTATCAGTCACGGTATCACGGTCGCATCTGGCCATATTCGAGACAGTTCAGTACCAGGATTGGTGAGGGAAATAGAAGAGGCTGGGGTCCGGCTACCAAGAGGCAAGCAAGTAAGTAGCTTTCGAGGTTCGGCGGACACCCCACGGGGGCGCATCCAACAACTGCATAAGTACTGTATGTATGTACATAATAGCCCAAGGACCATCGGCTTATGACAACTGTACCGTACCTACTCTCTCCCTACAAAGTCAACTTTGCATGTCATGGATGTCATGGTACCGTTACAGACCGCTGGGAACGAACGATCCCCTTCCCATCGGCAGGGGGGGGGTATAGCTGTTAGCGTATGTTCTGGTGGCTGCGACATGATGAAATAGGGATTTGACCCGAGACAGCATTGTCCATGTCAGCATTGGTATTATATATTATAATACGTATAAAATACTCGGCACAGCAAGTATTAGCCGTTGCGGTATAGGCACAGCTACTACGCAGGTAGGCTAGGTACGGCATGAAGGATGGGGCATCGTCATACTCATAACGGCGGTGAGCCAATTTTTATCAGCCAGGACCAAGGACAAAGAGCTTCCGCGCTCCAAAAACCACCTCGTCAGCTCCTTCAGTCAGATACCCAAGGTAGTATACCTACAGTACCCCAAGTAAGGTAAGGTAGTAGCGGGCGACGAGAAAGTCGGTGTAACCACATCTTGCAGCGGGCGGACGCCTAACATTACCATCATGTAAGGCCGGCAGAACTCTCGGTGACGTCTCCATTATTCCCTCTCCTCATTCTCTCCGTTCTCGCCGTTCTCTCCATAATGAAGTGGCGAAGGGCGGGGGAAGGGGGGAGTTGAAGGATTGAAGGGCAAAGGACGGAAGGTACCTAGAAGTGGTGAAGGCCATACGCAACAGTATCGTACAATATCGTACTTGGTTGTGCTCCCCAGAAGTAGATGGAGTGGCGTTCTTGTGTCGTTTCGGCGCAGCGATTACTTACTTGTACCGACTGCACCGACTTGCCCAGCGTACCCAGCAGATACAACGGTAGCGTGCAAATTACCCACCGCTCCCACTTCGGATTGCTGCATCCAAGATGGGATGGAAAATGAGCCTCAATCGCCAGAGAGTAGTGCTGTCCTGGTCCTGGGACGTTACCTGAATGGCCCAGTATTGCCCCTTCAGCGCCGCCGCATCCTGCGAGTGGTCCAAGACCATGCCGCCTTTCACTAGTCATTCCACTTCGAGAACCGCCGTGGTCCTATTATGGACGTCGTGCTCCCGTCTCTGCTCCCATCTCCCGCATGTTGCTGGGTGGAGGAGAGAGTTGAGTGGGTGGGTGACCTTGACATTGCATGAGGATGGTGGAGAGGCGGGCATCCCAGCAGCCATCCCAGCAGCCATCCCAGCAGCCAGCAGCCCATTAACGCCCACCACTCTTGTCATCAATCCGGGCACGAATCAGCATCCAGACAGCCGCAGCAACGCCTGAAATGAAGCCCGATGACCACCAAGTGAAGGCCGTCTCGAACGGCCTTGATCTGGTATACCGATCATCGTCGAATTGAAATGCGGTGCACTCCAATTTGTCAGACACGCGACGAAAAGCGTTAGATTTGACGACTGCCCCGGAAGAACAAACGAGGCCGGTACCGAGTAACTACCTGACCTAGTAGTTGGTCTTCTACATAGTACTGTGCTTACTTGCTGAGCTTCACCTCGCTGATGACTGCCAAATTTCTAGTTAGTGCATCGGCATCACGCTTTTTCCGTGACTTGTTCCGTGACTAGCAACCAACGATCGCAATATTGAATGAAATTTGGCCGCGAAATTGAGCGCCTACCGAGGAACGAAAGCTCAGCTCGTGCCATCAGAGACCGGATGTCATCTTCAATGCAGACCAGCGTCCGAACGCAATGTCGGCGCAAGCCACCCAGACAAGTCTACTATCTAGATAGTGTTCAGCCTCAAGAGAACCTTGACCTCGGCCTGATCTCGTCTTGGACATCCTATCCTATTGCACCTTCATGAGCCGATGATCTGATCCCCTCCAGCAACCAGCTTCTTGCTTCCCATTCCGACCCGAGAGAGTTCCCACCAATTTCCTAAAACCGCAACTAGCTCATCCCAGTAGGCCACGAGAGCTGTCCGGCGAATGGGAACTCGGAGATGGTGTCTCTGCCATCTGATTCGATCTCGTTGCTCTGGATCTCATCAACGGGACGCCCACCACCCATCCCATCGCGCTTAATACTACGCTTGTTTCTCGTTCCTGGCACTTGAGGGTTTTAGTTCGATCCCGACCCGACCAAGTAACACTTGATGACATAGGTCGGTAGGTAGGTCGTGCCAATCAAATGCTACGTAGCACCTAGGGAAAAAAAATTATGTAGAATCGCGCGTGAATCTTAACGCGACATTCAATATTCAATTGTTGCATCATGCACCGAGCGAGTCTAGTCAATGGCAAGCTACAGTGGACTAAAAACAACCGTACTACTTACAGCATTCATTAAATAGTAGCCCAACCTCCTGCTGCCAATCTATACACAACCTGAGCCAACGCCACATAGACCACCCAAGCCACACACACTAGGTAGTAGGTTTAGTAGGTCTGTGACACTACCTAGGTAGACTAAAGTTCAGTTTTACAGTGTAGTAGTAGCGTTAAACATTAGATACCTATGACGGGGATTGTGTGCGGGTGCAACAACAGAACGAAGTGGCCAGATTGAAGTTGTATCAGGTACCTGTGGAGCATAAGTTTGGTGGGCTGTGGCCCACCAGCCTCCAGCCACTTTCTCGCGCCACAATACAAAAGGCGCTGCTATTTGACGGGGCAACTTGTTGCTCTACCCAGTTCCAAGATTGTTAATACCCAGGTTAATCACCGACATCGTTGGAATTGCTTCGTTGGGTTGGGGAAATTGCCATGTTTCAAAACCAGTCACTTCTGTGGTTAAATGACCCTGGTCTAACTTTAGCAGCAACACAAGCAAATGACGAGTGACGAATGACTAAATGAACAACCTACTCTTTCACCGCGGTATTGCAATCATCGGTCAGTAAGAGCACTCGATGCTCATCACACTCCGCCCTCCTTAAGATGCAGCCAAGCCGCGACTAAGAAGCAGGCCCTATCTTCTCCCGTCCAAATCATCTATGAAAGACGGGTTCCCGGATACTCCCCCCTGCATCATTCAGCCCAGGGACGGGTCTGCGGTAACTGAAGTCCACGCAGGGTTGTTGCATCGATTAAGAAAGGACGGGATCATCGACGTAAGAGTCTTGGGGAGTAAATTCAGGAGAGAAGTTGATAGTATCGAGGGCGTTAGCCTAAAAGACGTCGATAACCTTGCTTTTTAAGGGGTCCCTAGACCCGGGGGAGAATAAAAAGTTTCACACCTTTATTTACCGCGAATAACAACAAATAATTTTAATATATATATTAGAATGAAAACCCTAGAATCTATATACTTATATACTATTTTTGTTGTGAACAGCATTGTTGGTTATATCACCGGGTATTGACGTAGGAGTGAAAGGTTCATTCTACCAAGACCAAGCCTAGACTACTTGCACGATTCTATTTCTTGCATCATAAAATTGAACAATCTACGCTCTTAAGACTGACAACAACTAACTAGACGGACGCCGAACTCAGAAGACAGAAAAAAAAACAATAAACAGAAGAACCTCGCAACTGTATTAAAGAGCAGAAGTGACAAGAGTGGGACTTGAATGAGGAAAATTGTGCTAGGATCAGTACGAGTTTCGCTACGATCACTCGACCATAACTTGATGCTGCCGATATCTGTGTCGAGGGCTTATTGGCATGGAACGGGAGTTCTATTCAGCTAATAATTTTCTTTGGGTCTCAAGGTCTACCAGCTTACAAAATAGCGGCTTGGCTGGTTCTCTACAACTCAATACATACTAAGACTGTCCTAAGCCGTATTCGTTGGGCCTACGTTGGCATGTCTTAACTCTGGCCGTGTAACACAGGGCGCGAATTGTTGCACATAAGCACTACGGAACTCAACATGGGGTTGTCCGCACATAGCTTCTCAGAATCCGGGCAGACCTAATGGGCATTGTTGTTGACAGTAGCTTCCAGAAGAGCTGCGAGGGAGGGATAGGCGAACTCGTATAATTTGCCTCCATGATTAGAATACTGGTGGTTATTTCTCATTTCATTGTGCGTGTACCCGCTCAGAAAGAGTCCCTAGATGTCAAGGCTCTTGCCTGGTGCCTTATTTGTGATGAAAATTACTAGCGAGCGAAACCATTACCGCCATTCTCGATGATTCACGTGCGAGAGGGCGTTCTCTCAACGCACTATACACAAACCATTTCCCTTCTGCCAGTGTACATATACAAAAGTACTCACCAATATTTTAGACGCTCAAGTTTAATGAGGATTATCCATCCGCTGTGTCGCTTAGCAATGGAATGAAGAAGACCTTTATGATCTCTCTTGTCACACGGAATAACCCAAGGTAGTGAAGATGCGTATATCCGATGCCAGGGGTTATATCATCTGCAACGCGGCGGTCTACATATTCATCTACCCGTTGAATTCCTGATCACGAAAACAGGCACGATAATGGGAGATATTAATAGATGGACGAAAGCGTAGCTTTCGTGTATATATAGACCTAG